>PVKP010031816.1:0-26592 GCA_004027715.1 Plecturocebus donacophilus | reverse complement strand
TGATGATTCTTCACATTTGTTTTCCATCAAGCCTTGTTCTGTTACTGATGGGGAACTAGCGTCCTCTGTGGGAGAGACTTTCTGATTTTGAGTGTTCTCAGTTTTTTTACGGTGGCTTCTTGGCATCTTTATGGTTTTATCCATCTGTCGTCTTTGTAATCACCCACTTTCAAATCAGGTCTCTGAGTGGACGTCCAGCCTGTCAATTCCCAGCTCCGGAATCTATGTACTTTTCACTGTGCGACTCGCAACGCTAGCTAAGAGAGCAGTGTTGAAATTCGTGGTGCTTTTCTGCCCGGGGGTCTCCGGTCTGGCTTCTCAGTCCCTTTTTCAGTCAGCTGGATGGAGTGCTCTGACTTCCCAGAGCGCCAAACATCATCCAAAAGGAGACTCAGTCCCGTTTACTCCGCACCAAGAGCCGCCGAGCCGAGGCGCCGGCAAAAAAGCCGCGCCAGCCCAAAGGGTCGCGCTGGAGACCTGTGGGGCTCCTCCACTGGGAATGTCCTGGTCCGTGGGCAGCAAAAATTTATCGGTAAGTGTGGCGTCCACTGGCTCTCTGCGCTTTTACTGGGAGCTGCAATCCTGAGCTGCTAGTGATCGGCCATCTTGGATCTTTCTCCATTATTATTATTTTGACATCAGTCACGGTTAGGGCAGAACACCATGAAGAATTTGCATTGTTCAGAGTGGTTCCCAAGAACCCAGTAAAGTTTAGTTTCCTAGTTGAAATTGGTTTTCTAATTATAATATATATTTCATTTCCTTTAAACATACTTATCTACCGTCTCACCGAAGTGACTAATGGAATCAAATTTGTTTCTGATTGAAAGTTTAGGGCATCACTAGATCATCTTTACAATTGTACATGTCCCAAGTTCCCTTTTAGAGGTATGCGTTTTAAAATTAGTTGCATGCTGTGATAATTACGTAGTTAATTATAATCTGCCCCTTTCTTACTTTGGGAGTAAATAATGTGAAAACGCTAGGCTTTGTTTTCTTGCTCTCAGTATTGCGATGCGCTAGTGCAGTCCTACCTTGTTTTATCGTGCTTTGCTTTACTGTGTTTCGCAGATACTTTTTTCCCCCAAATTGAAGGTTTGTGACAAATCTGCACTGAGCAAGTCTATCAGTGTCATTTTTCCAAAAGCATGTACTTACTTCATGTCTTGGTGTCACATTTTAGTAATTCTTGCAGTATTTCAACCTTTTTCATTATTATTCTATCTGTTATGGTTGTCTGCAATCAATGATCTTTGATATTACTATTGTAATTGTTTTGGGCCACTGGGAATCATGCTCATATAAAATGGTGAATTTAACTGAGAAATGTTGTGGGGGTTCTGATTGTTCCACTCACTGGCCTTTCCCCCATCTCTCTCCCTCTCCTTGAGCCCCCCATTCCCTGAAATTAGGCCAGTTAATAACCTTGAAACAGCCTCTAGGTGTTCAAGTGAAAAGAAGAGTCACAAGTTTCTCATTTTAAATCAAGAGATGGGAATGTGATTAAGCTTAGCAAGGAAGACATGTCAAAGCTGACAGGCGGGGTACACTAGCCCTCATGTGTCAGTTAGCCAAGTTGGGAAGGTAAAGGGAAAGTTCTTGAAGGAAAATAAAAGTGAATGAATGATAAGAAAGCAAAATAGCCTTCTTGATAATATGGAGAAAGTTTTAGTGGTCTGGATGGAAGATCAAACCAGCCACAAGCAGTCCCTAAGCCAAAGCCTAATCCAGAGCAAGATTCTGACTCTATTCCATTCTATGAAGGCTGAGAGAGGGTGAGGAAGCTGTGGAAGAAAAGTTGGAAGCCAACAGAGGTTGGTTCATGAAGTTTAAGGAAAAAAGCTGTCTTCATAACATAAAATTGCAAGATGAAGGAGCAAGTGCTGATGTACAAGCTGCATCAAGTTATCTAGAAGATCTAGCTAAGAGAACAGATAAAGGTGGCTACACAAAACTACAGATTTTCAATGTAGGTAAAACAATCTTATAGGGGAGTATGTCATTCGAGACTTTTGTAGCTAGAGAGGGGAAGTCAACGTCTGGCTTCAAAGCTTCGTAGGACAGGCTGACTTTCTTGTTAGGAACTAAGGTTGGTGACTTTAAGTTGAAGCCAACACTCATTTACTATCCTAAAAATCCTAGGACCCTTAAGAATTGTGCTAAATCTACTCTGCCTATGATCTAGACATGGAAAACAGAACCTGGATGACAGCACATCTGTTTATAGCATGGCTTACTGAATATTTTAAGCCCACTATTCAGGCCTACTGCTCAGAAAAAAAGATGCCTTTCAAAATATTACGCTTGTTGGCAATGTACTTGCTCACCTAAGAGCTCTGATGAAGATATACAGAAAGATTAATGTTTTCATGCCTGCTAACACAACATCCATTCTACAGCCCATGGATCATGGAGTCACTTTGACTTTGAAGTCATATATTTAAGGATTACAATTAGTAAAGCTATAGCTGCTGCAGATAGTGATTTCTCTGTTGGATCTGGGCAAAATAAATTAAAAAACTTCTGGAAAGGACTCACTATTCTAGATGCCTTTAAGAGCATTTGTGATTCATGGGAGGAGGTCAAAATATCAACATGAACAGGAGTTTGAAAGAAGTTGATTCCAATTTTCATGGATGACTTTGAGGGGTTCAAGACTTCAGTGGAGAATATAACTGCAGATATGGTGAAAATAGTGAGAGAGCTAGAATTAGAAGTGGGGCCTAAAGATAGGACTAAATTGCTGCAATCTCATAGTAAAACCTGAATGGATGATGAGTTGCTTCTTATGGATGAGCAAAGAAAAAAGTGGTTTTTTCCTTCTGGTTTTTTTTTTTTTTGAGATGGAGCCTCACTCTGTTGCCCAGGTGAGAGTGCAGTGGCATGATCTTGGCTCACTGTAACCTCCACTTCCCAGGTTCAAGTGATTCTCGTGCCTCAGCCTCTTGAGTAGCTGGGACTACAGGCATGTACCACCATGCTGGCTAATTTTTGTATTTTTATTTATTTATTTTTGGGATGGAATTTTGCTCTTGTTACCCAGGCTGGAGTGCAATAGCATCATCTCAGTTCACTGCAACCTCTGCCTCCTGGGTTCAAGCAGTTCTTCTGCTTCAGCCTCCTGAGTAGCTGGGATTACAGGCATGTCACTACTTCTGGCTAATTTTGTATTTTTAGTAGAGACAGGGTTTCACTGTGTTTGCCAGGCTGGTCTCAAACTCCTGACCTCAAGTGATCCTCTCGTTTTGGCCTCCCAAAGTCCTGGGATTACAGTGTGAACCACCGTGGTCAGCCTAGAAAGTGGTTTCTTAAAATGGGATCTACTCCTGGTGAAGATGCTGTGAACATTATTGAAATGACAATGAAGGATTTAGAATATTATATAAACTTAGGTGATTAAACAGTGGCAGGGTTGAGAGGATTGACTCCCATTTTGAAAGTTCTACTGTGGTTAAAATGTCATCAAACAGCATCATATGCTAGAGAGAAATCTTTCGTGAAAGGAAGAGCCAATTGATGCAGCAAATTTCACTGTATTATTTTAAGAAATTGCCACAGCTGACCAGGTGCGGTGGCTCATGTCTGTAATCCCAGCACTCTGGGAGGCTGAGACAGGTGGGTCACTTGAGCTGAGGAGTTCGAGACCAGCCTGGCAACATAGTGAGACCCCGTCTCTAAAAAAAAAAGTACAAAAATTAGCCAGTGTGGTGGTGCACACCTGTGGTCCCAGCTACCCAACAGGCCAAGGTGGGAGGATTGCTCAAACCCAGGAGGTGGAGGTTGAAGTGAGCTGAACTGAGATCATATCACTGCACTCCAGCCTGAGCGACAGGGTGAGACTGTGTCTCAGAAGTGAAAACAATTAAATTAGATATTGCTACAGCTACCCCAAGCTTTAGCAACCACCACCCTGATCAGTCAGCCGCCGTCAACATAGAGGGAAGACCCTCTACCACCAGGCTGGTCTCAAATTCTTGGCCTCCAGGGGTTCTCCCACCTTGGCCTCCCAAAGTACTGGGGCTAAAGGCAGGAGCCACTGTGCTGGCTTATTCTTTTCAAATATATTCATCTTATGTAAAGCCACTCAATCTTAAAGTAATATTGACACTCTAGGAAGAGTTGTAGCCTGCGAACTTGTGAACTTGTGTGCTCCCTGGCACAAGGCTGCATATCCTTAGGGTACTTGAACACTGGTTTGAAAAGCACATGTTTGAAGGGCTCCCAGGGAATAGTTTACTTTTCTGGATATGTCTTGTCTTTTAGCTAGACATGACATTGACATTCCTGTAAAGGTTCAGAGAGCTAACACTCCATTTTAGTATTTTGTTTACCATGTCATTTTTGGTATTCAAAGGACCATCTTTGAAGTAGAGAGCAGGCACATATGATAACTCTAAAAGGAATCTTAGCCTATCCACTTCTTTCCATCTCCACCATCATCTCTCTAGAGACCACTGCAACAGCCTTTTAGCGGCTTCTCCACCACACTTCCACTCTGGCCCTCTGCAATCCATTTCTCATAATGAGGACAAATAAATTTTCCTCCCCTCTCCTCCCCTCCCCTTCTCTTCCCTTTCTGTCTCACTCTGTCACCCAGGCTGGAGTGCAGTGGCATGATCTCGGCTCACTGCAACCTCTGCCTCCTGGGTTCAAGAGATTCTCCTGCCTCAGCCTCTCGAGTAGCTGGGACTATAGGTGCACATCAAGCCTAGCTAATTTTTGTGTTTTTAATAGAGAATGGGGTTTTGCCATGTTGGCTAGGCTGGTCTCAAACTCCTGACCTCAGGTGATCCGCCTGCCTTGGCCTCCCAGAGTGCTGGGATTATAGGTATAAGCTGCCGCTCGAGGCCAGAAATGCTTCAGAAAATGCAAATGAGATCATGATTCCCTCTTTAAATCTTGAATGAATGAATTGGAATAAATATCTTGATAAAAGCACACACTCTTATCTAGGTGGCTCCACCACCTTCCGGTTGTGTGAATGCGGGCACCTTATTTAAAATCTCTGTGCTTCAGTTCCTTCATATGTAAAAGGAGAATAAGCATGGCCTGGCACAATGGCTCGTGCTGGGAATCCCAGCACTTCGGGAAGCTGAGGCCGGAGGATCACTTGAAACCAGGAGTTTGAGACCGGCTGGGCAGCAAAGTGAGACCTATCTCTATGAAAAAAAATTAAAAGATTAGCTGGGTGTGGTGACGTGCAAGGAGTCCTGGTTACTCAGGAGGCTGAGGTAGGAGGATTGCTTGAGCTCAGGAGTTCAAGGCTACAGTGAACTGTGATTGTACCCCTGCACTTCAGCCTGGGTGAGAGTGAGACCCCATCTACAAATAAATAAATAAATAAATAAAGTAAAAAAAAAGGAAATAATCATCTTTACCTCACAGTTTGCTGTGGGGACTAAATGAGTTGATGAACGCAAAGTGTGTAGCACAACGCTGGTGTATAGAAAGTACAGAATAGGTGTTCACTGCTGTTGTTGCATTCTTCTTGTTTAGGACCTTGCAGGCACTGGCTGCTGCTTACCTCTTCCACCATGTCCACAGTCATGTTCTTGCCTGCCTTGTTCCAGAAACACAGACATTTTCCCAGTTCCTCTTTCCTGCCCTAAGGTCTTTAGATGTTTCTTCGGCCTAGAGTGGTCTACCTCTGGTTCCCACAGGCCTGCTCCTCTCCAGCCGCCTAGTCTCAGTGTGAAGGCTGCCTTCTCAGAGGGGATCTCCTGACCACCTCTTGAAGCGGATTCTTCCCTGGTACTCTCATCATAATATCCTCTACGGTCATGTCACACAATTTTCTTAGTTTTGAAATTAGATATAAATGTTTTGACACTTTTACTGCCTGACTGCCAGATGCCACACAGCTAGTGCCTTGAGAGTAGGAAAGAGTATTATAAATCCAGTGCCTGGCATGGGGCCTGGCACATATGAAATGAGTAAAGAGATGTTTGAATGTTATTACTCCATCACCACTCTTCATTGTACTACCTCTCCTCCACTTGCGCCACACAAACATTTTTACAGGAGTGGAAAGATTGAAATGAATAACAAGTGAAGTCTGAAAAGAATTCATAAAAATTCAAAATGTAAGGCCAGGCATGGTGGCTCACCCCTGTAATCCCAGCACTTAGGGAAGCTGAGGTGAGCGGATCACAAGGTCAGGAGTTCAAGACCAGCCTGGTCAACATAGTGAAACCCTGTCTCTACTAAAAATACAAAAAATTAGCCGGTGTGATGGCATGCACCTGTAATCCCAGCTACTCGGGAGGCTGACAGGAGAATTGCTTGAACCTGGGAGGCGTAGGTTGCAGTGAGCCGAGATCACGCCATTGCACCCCAGCCTGGGTGACAGAGTGAGACTGTCTCAAAAAAAAAGAGAAAAACCAGAATATAGCCTTAGATGTGATATGCTAAGGTGTGGAAAGACTATGCTTTGGGGGTGGTGGGGCATTTGGAGGCTGGTGAAGTGTAGGTGCCTCAAGGATGACTGTGCCTGTGTGTCCCAGGGTGTGCTTCACAGCAGAAAAGGCTGTTAGAGTGAGTGTGCAGGGGAATTTCACAGATCTTACAACTTTTACCTCTGACTCCGCTGAAGTAGAAAACTTTCTAAACATTTGTTCCCCTTTTCTCTGTGTTTCTGGAGGGAGGCATTTTATTCAACGTGATTTGTGGGGTAATATATTTAAATTTCTGAGCCCTGTCTGGTTTTGTTCTTCCATTCCTCATGGTGGGCCAACTTCTGACAATATTTTGGAAGACGACAGAAGCAAGACCAAAAATATGCATTGCCTGCCCCCACCACCCGTCCCCATGTGCTTTAGATGTCAGACATCAAACGTCCCAGAACAAAACCACCAATTCAGCATGGCTTCCTTTGACTTGCTTCTCACAGTGACACAGATATTGGTCACAATTTCCCCTCGGCAACTTCCCTGTGTACTCCCAGGAAAGTCCCAAATGACATGCCCAGTTGGTAGACCCCACAGACTGATGTGGCTTGTGAGGGGCTTGGCATGGTGTGTAATGTCAAATGTCTATTGAGACATTCCAGAGCTGCTGAGAGTGGGAGATTCCACACCCCTCTCTATCCTCCCGCCCCCCAGGAGCTGCTGAGAGAGGGAATCTCCCTGGGGTTCTCTAAATAGCTTCTGAGGCTTTAAGAACAAAAGCCACACAGAGCCTGGCTGGCAACTGCTGTGGCTAATTTTATTTTCAACAGGCAGGACCCAAGGCAGGGATGCCTGAGAGAGACTGAGAAAAGAGTATGTTTTGTTTCTCTGTTCAGCAGTTAGTCACACAGCAAAATTTGAAATGGCTTCAACTTAGACATTTTGGAGAGAAGAGAAACAGGTGAGAAAGAGAAAGAGAGAGAGAGAGATTGAGAGAGAGAGAGAGAGAGAGAGAGAGAGAGAGAGAGAGAGAGAGAGATTAGGAAGCATAAACTGACCTCTAAATAGATGATCCACACTAAAAGTACTGTAATTGCACATAACAAGTACAAGTGGCAGGAAAGAAAACTAACGCCAGAAAATGAACTCTGACTGTTGGCTAGGCATTATAGGAGTCACTTTACATTTATTATATCTTACTACATCCTCACAACAATAAAAAGTAGGAGTATTTTTATTCCTCTTTAAGAAACGGAGGCTCAATGAGCTCAACAAACTTCCCAAATGACAGAGCTAATAAGTAGAAGATAGAGGATTTAAACCTTAATCTGTCTGATTCTAAAGCTCATGCTCTTCCTATGAAACTTTGCTGTTACTATAAAAGGCCAAGTTGGAAGAAGCGTCCAATAACCAAAAAATACTAAGAAATATTTTTAATTTATATATATACATATATATTTGAGATAGGGTCTCACTCTGTCACCCAGGCTAGAATGTGGTGGTGCAATCACGGCTCACTGCAGCCTTGATCCTTCCACCTCAGCCTCCTGAGTAGCTGGGAATACAGGTGTCTGCCACCAAGCCCAACTAACTTTTTGTATTTTTTTATAGAGATGAGGTTTTGTCATGTTGCCCAGGCTGGTCTTGAACTCCTGGACTCAAGCAATCTGCCTGCCTTGGCCTCCCAAAGTGCTGGGATTACAGGTGTGAGCCACGGTGACTGGCCTACTGAAAAATACTAAGAAATATTGGTTAAGCACCTGCTATGTGCCAAGCATTATGCAAGGTGTTGTATTTCCGGGTGCTCCAATGGGCCTGATCCTTAATATTGCTAGTTAAAAGGGCCTGTTGGAACATGACTCCTGTTAATTCAAAGTATCATCCAAAGTCTTTAGTTGCATCAGTTAGGGTAATACTAGGCTGATTTAACAATAGTAAGGTACAGGGAGATCTTACTTGCTTTTCATGCTTTCCTATAACCTCATAGAGTTAGGGTTCCTAATTATCCTGGCTTTCACAACCTTCACCTTTCCTAATGCATTTTTCTAGTCTCCTTACTACCTTTTCTTCTTTTTTTTTAAACACTCATCTCTTTAAAAAATCTCCCTAGAAAGTCATATTTGAGAATTTTTAATTGACTTTGTTTTCGTGATAGACACAAATGATTACATACTCCATTATAACTAATTGAGAAAGGCTAGAGTGGGATGAAAGACAAGACGAGGACAGAAATAAGAACAGAGCCAACATCGCTTTCTAAACCGAAGATTACTTTTCTATACAAGTTATAGAATCAGGTATAGACTGACTATATACTATTCATATTTATCACATTATAATGTACATTTATTACATTATAATGTGATAAATATGAATAGTAACCATGAAATGCCATCATAAACCTCCCGTTTGGACTATTATATCTTATTTGGAAAATTCTCCTAATAAAAAACGCAGTGGTTTCCCAATTACAACCCAACAGTGAACATTTTACGTTATAATTCTACTCACACACTGGGTGTCCACTGCATTTAAGGAGCTTTAAGCTTTTAAATTAAAGCTACATATCTGTGTAACAGTTGGAATTTATTTCCTTAGGAATAATATATGTCCTTTCAGCCATATAACTTAACAGGCAAAAACATTTTCACTGATTTTGATACAAGTTCAAATTCTTTAGATATAAAATATCATTAACATAACACTTACCTTTAAATGTTTCCCAGAATACAAAAGAATCAATTAAAGACAAGCCTTGTTTATAATAAAATGTAGTTAATTCCAGCCAATCTGCATCAAGTGTACTAATGACTGATCCTTTTCTCGTTACTTTCATTGACAGGATGCCTTCCTGATAGGTCCAGAAGGCTGAATCATCATCAAAAACATTAAAGACTGTATACAATTTGTTGTCTGAGGCTAGGCATTCAGAAGGAGAAAAAAGGGGAAAATTATAATTTTATTGATTAAAGATTCTTAATTTTCTCTCTAGTCATGAGATAGTCCAAGCATACAAACAAGCACTCAACTTAATTAAATGTCAATATTATACTATATTTGCTTCAGACTATTTTTTCAAAGAAATGAGAAATGGATACAGTTGAGGCTACTATGTAGTATCCTCTAATTCTATTCTCCAGAAATAAGTACTATAATGAAGTTGGTGTTTATTATTCTCATGCAAGCTTTTATTCTTTTAATACATATTTATATATCCATAAATTATATGTAACATCTTACAGTTTGAAAACATTAAAAAAGGTATCCTGCTGTGGATATGAATTGACTTTTTGTTCAACATGCCTTTAAAATGTAAATAATCATATAGACCTTATTTATTTATTTTAACTGCTACATATAATGCCAATGTTCTATTCTCCTTTTGGTGGACACACACATTATTTTCAATTTTTTTTTTGTTATTACAAACTTTATATCTCCATGGACATGTGCGAGACTGACTCTAGAACAGACATGGAAATGCTGGATCATACCTTCTACTTTACTAGGAATTAGCAAATTCTTAACTTGGGGGTCAAAGGATCCACACCTATGGTTGTTTTTTAGGAAGTTTAACATCACCTGTATGACAGACCAAAATATCTGGGTTCCATGGATTTCACCAGATACTCAAAAAAGTCTTTTGTGCATTCTCCCATTCTCCCTCCTCTAATTAAAAACCACTGCTACAGAAATGTTATTGAGAAGTATATAGCTTAAAAATACAGAGAGAGAGGAATCTAATGATTGATAGTTACATTAAGTACTATATTGGATTTAGAACTTAAAGGACTAGAAATAGACATCTGATTTGCTCAAAGCGAGGGTGGGAACTCATATGGAGTTTAAAGGTAGCAGTGGGTGGAAGATAGTGAATAGCTCTCCTACCATGATTCCAATATCTCTTGCTCACTTTTACATTCTGATATGGTTTGGCTGTATCCCCACCCAAATCTCATCTTTAACTGTAGTACCTATAATCCCCACATGTTGTGGGAGGGACCAGGTAGTGATAATTGAATCATGGGGGCAGTTTTTCCCATTCTGTTCTAGTGACAGTGAGTTAGCTCTCATGGGAGCTGATGGTTTTATAAGGGGCTTCCCCCTTTGCTTGTCTTTCATTCTCTCTCCTGCCACCATGTAAAACAGGACATGTTTGCTTTCCCTTCTGCCATGACTGCTAGTTTCCCAAGGCCTCTCCAGCCATGCTGGTGAGTCAATTAAACACCTCTTTCTTTGACAAATTACCCAGTCTTGGGTATTTCTTTATTAGCAGCATGAGAACAGACTAATACACATTCCTATAATTTTTACATTGCAGAAAAATCAGGGAAGTTGTTAGCTAGGGAACAGGTGAGAAAAGAGGAGGATGGTGGTGGTGTTGGCGATGGATGAGATCTAAGTTGGTAAATGCTCCTAGTTATTTCTTCAAGAGGTGGAGCTTATGTAGCTAAATGAATCTCTGCCATGTATAGGATGCTAAGCACTCAAAGCATAACCCAGAAAGCCTGATACCAAGGCGTGCTCCTCCAGTGCCAAGACTGATTGAAGGATCAGTTAATAGCAGTTAATATAGAGTTTATTCTATGCCAGGCACTGGGTCAAGCACTTTGTAGACATTTCTTATTTACTTCCCACAATAACCCAACAAGGAAGTTCCTACTATTACCCTCTTTTTATAAAGAAATTGAGATATCTGATTCCAGAGCATATGTGTAGCCTTTGCTTTTCTCTGATAGTGCTTTTTAAAAAGCATTCCCACAAAGTTATCAGAAAACTTTGAATGGTCCTAAATGCATGAATAAAATACTCTCAATTTCTTGGGAAAACTTGCTAGCTGGCACAGAAGAATACAACTGCTGTTCAAAGTTATTTTAGAATGCAGGCACTATTGTTATATTAATTGTTTCATCATGATGTGCCAGTTTCATATTCTAGTTGATGATCAAAGAAAGCCAATTAATTTCAAAGGTGAAAACCATCCATGAAGTGGGAAAGGCCAAAACAAAAATTCTCACAAGCTGTTTATTAGTACAAACATAGATCAGCTTTTTAGACTTAATAGACTCACTTATTTAGTACACATGTACAGCTTCCAATTTACAAGGGAGTTTTGGATGACTAGGTGGAAACCAATCTTCAACACAAAGTTTCATTATGTGGATGGCATTGTATGTCCTGCCAGACACAAATGTCTAAAAAACTGCCCTGCCTTATTGCTGGCTGTAATAACTTTTAAAAATCATGACAAGTTTACATTAGTTCATTTAGTCATTATAATCTTTAGCCACTTACTTTGCCTCCTATTTCTAAAAGAAAACCTCAAAAATGTATTTTGCTTAAACTGTAGTATCTTTTCTTTCAACCAATGATATCTATTACCTTCTTCCTTTCTTGATTTAGAGGAACTGGGGCTGCCATTTTGTCCCATTTGATATTGTCCACTTTCATGATGAAGTTCTTCTTCAATTCCACTTTCAGATGATTGCCCACTCAACGTCCCTTCATTCCAACTTCTACAGTTTTCATCTGAACCGTGTCTTACATGTAGCATTGATTCTATATCTTCATCAAGGTTGGTTCCATTGCAGAATTTAGATGGAGAATAATGCTGTGATATGAATCCAACAAATTTCATTCCTCTTTTAGCAGCGACATTAATCTGGTGTTTAAAAAAATGGCAGAATAAAATGTAAGCTCTATTTTCATTGATTACTTTATCAATTAACCTTTAGGCTTACTGAAGAAATCCACTAGAACATGGAGTAACTTGACCAGTAACAAAAAACTCATTCATAAACTAATTAATCACCTGTAAAATAGCACTGCTCCCAAGACCATGCCACATGATCATCATGACCTTCACACAGAACCAAATATACTTTAAAAATTATGAAAACAGGAATTACTTTTTCTCTGAGGGACCACTGTTTGGGAAGAGCTAATAATTCTGTAGCATGATTTTTGCAGACCATTTAACAATGGTGTCTCCAGTTGGAGCAAAATTAATACCTAGTCCAAGAAATCCCTAAAACTAACATTACCAAATACATCTTCATTAATAAACAAGAGATTTATTAATTTAAAAGCAAAAAACATATAGTTTTGTTTATTTGATGGTAACAAAGAAAAATGTTAAAAGACTGATTCTTGACAAATATGTAGGTATAAAGCATAAGCCCAATTCATACCACTACTCTTACAAAGCTTTCTGATCAGCTTATGTCTTTGGTCTCCTATCTGGGCCAAATACATAGGATTAGATTCAATCCTATCAGTTAAAGAATAGGATTCTAATGCATATGTTATAATATCAAGTGAAATAATTTTTGAGAACTTAAGAATGCTTATTTTCACACTCAGCACTTTTCCCATTGACATATCTGTAAGATTTAACTCTTATTTAAATATAACAGCCAAAAACCTAAGGCATGTTCCTCTCTGCTTTTACTTCATTTCTTTGTTCTATTTGTCTTCATGTGTTCAACTGGCAGCTCCTTTGAAGGCAGGGACTACGTCTTATCCATCTTTGTATTGCAGTGTTTTATACTCATAGGTGCTGTATAAGTACTTGTTAAATTAGTTAAATGAATAAATAGCAATGTCTTTTATATGGCTACTGCTTTAAGCATTTAAATTAAATGTTTTAAATGTTACCTGGAAGGAGAGGAGAGAATTATGATGGAGGTTGCAAATGCAAACATTTAGAGTCAGAATGAAATGGAATGAGAAAAGCCCAGAAGAACTGGGGCAGAACAGAGAGCAATGCCCAGTCAATGGCGGTAACTTAATTCACTCAGCTCCAGCTTGTGATGTAATAACTGAGTGAGTTACAAGGAATGTGCCATACACTGAGTTCCAAATTAAGAGTCCTTTTTATTAGCTGGTGACCAAGAGATGGCTAATGCTCAAAGTTCTCTTGGCCCCGAGGAAGGGGTTTGATTTTCCTTTATACCTTGATTTAGTAGGGGAGGGGGTATCTAGCTGAAGCAGAATTTTACAGAAGCAGAACAGGCAAGTTAGCTAGTAATCGGAGGGGAGGAGGTTCCCAGGATTGTTGGTTGCTAGGGCTATTTCCAAACAATCACCAAGAGGGGTTCAAAGAGAGTTATACACAATAGCAGGTGTGCTTGCCAAGCAGGATGCAGTTACATTGGTTATATGGTAGGACAAGCACAGAGTCAGTGTGACAGAAGTACAGCGTCAGTGTGGCCCAGTTATGCACCCAAAGGGGCTGTGGTAGGGAGGGGGAAGCTAGGTTTGCAGCTAAGATGGAGTCAGTTAGGCTAACCCAGGTTAGGTTATTACAGTGAAGCAGGAGAATTTTGAGAAGCGGGAGAGAGTGTGGGTGTGTGGAGCTAGGACAAGGGACTAGGCCTGGTGAAATAGCATTTATTCCTATGAATTAACATATTGAGATTGTAACCATTTAAAATAACCACAAATTTTCCTTTATATCAGTTGTTCTGGGAGAAAAGAAGAAGGAGCGATAGAGACATGGCATTCTGCAGGTAAAAATGGATGAATTTATTGTCAGTGCTTTCTCTAGGTCTTTTTAGTTGATTTCAGTGAAAAGATGCAGAAAAGCTTTTTTCTTTTTCTTTCTTTTTTTTTTCTTGAGACAGAGTCTCACTCTGTCACCAGGCTGGAGTGCAGCAGCGCAACCTTTGCTCACTGCAACCTTTGCCTCCCAAGTTCAAGCGATTCTCCTGCCTCAGTCTCCCAGGCAGCTGGGACTACAGGCATGCACCACCACGTCTAGCTAATTTTTGTATTTTTAGTAGAGACAGGGTTTCACCTTGTCAGCCAGGATAGTCTCGATCTCTTGACCTCGTGATCTGCCCACCTCAGCCTCCCAAAGTGCGGGGATCATAGGCATGAGCCACCGCATCTGGCTGCTTTTGTTCTGTTACTAGGAAATTTTATCTGGAAAGGTCTGGTAACAAATATAATATTAATGTTTTTTTTTCCATTTTTCAAATTGGAGGATTGTTATTTTTAAAATGTTATTTTTAGTTTAAAATTCTGAGAAACCTAATTTTAAAATTAGAGTGAACACTGGTATAATGTTAGAACTTAAAAGTTAGCTGTTCAACAACCAACTCTACACAAGGCAGCCACTCAAAAATAGTATTTGGCATTCATCTATGGCTCTTGTTCATATCTGGAGCAATGCTCAAATATTTCATGTGCTATGTTTCCTGAAGCTTTTCTCTTAATGAAATAACTCCGTTACTCGAATTGCTGAAATAACAGTACTTCCCTGTTTAAACAGATCTTTAACTGTGTCCAGGAAGTCAAATGGAAAATAAGGGCTCTGATGATGATCTATTAAGACTAAATTAGTAGCTACACTTTTGTTTCAAAAGAAATTTGCTGGAGTGGATTTATTACCAGAAAAAAAATTTCCTAGAATAGTACTAATAAACAATATGCATACTTGGTTTACAAAATTGAGTCTCAAAGAGTTTTCCTAAAAACCCTTATTGAATAATGTGACTTTTTACCTAAATGGAAAATAATCATTAGCAACTATAACTGGCTATCCCCAAACCACAGATGATCATATGTACATGGTATTTTAAAACTTGGAGGCCACAACAGAAACAAGCGAACATATTTTACAGTTTCTTACCTGATAGAAAATGCCTTAGATTTTAGCTGTATGTATTTAAATAAAAAGTAAACTTGCTAACACTGGATTTTAAAGTTCCCAATTTAACACTGGTGAGTTCTCAGTTTTTATATACATTAAACATTATTAGGTTGAACCTGTTACCAAGTGTCTTCTAATTATTGATGTTTCTTCCTTTTATATTTGCTGTCCATGGTCTCTGTCTGTCCATTTAAGACTGCATATTACTTTCATGGATTTGTATTCCTTTCCTGTAATGCATATTTTGAAAATGAAGCTCTCATAGGACACATCTGTTGCAGATTTCCCTTCGATTCTTCTTTTTTAAGCTTAATTTTCCCAGTACAGTTAAGTAATATTTATATACTCAAACTTCTTAATGAAGTCATTGTATATATTTACTCTTCATTTTTTTTTTTTTAAGACGGGGTTTCACCATGTTGGTCAGGCTGGTCTTGAACTCCCGACCTCAGGTGATCCGCCCGCTTTGGCCTCCAAAGTGCTTGGATTACAGGCGTGAGCCACCATACCCAGCCCTACTCTTCATTTTTTTATATTAAAAATTACCTCTTTATCTCATCTGAAATGTGGAATTTATTCTCTGCAGAGCAATTGCCTACTTTCCCAACAGCATTCATTAAATAATAGTTGTTCCTCCATTTTATTTCATCAGGTTTGTCATTAAACTTCTTATATTTGTTTAAATTTCGTTCTGGTTGTCCATTTTGTTTCATTGGCCTGTATTTCTGTTCTAAACTCTTGTCAATTTGGCACAAGTGCCTCTATATGTTTTAAATTCTGGTAGAAAAGTTAACTGTCATTTTCCTTTTCTTTTTAGGGTAAAAAAGAAAACTGACGAAGAAGAAATACCAAATGTTTCTCAATATCCCATGAAAAAGCACATAAATTTAATACCTTTTCTATCAGTTCTTTTGCCGCGTCATTTGTTTGTGCCTCAGAAGTTAGGGGACATTCCTCAATCACAAGCCTTGGGCGTCTTTGTCCACTTGGTGCTGCTGAATTCTTTGGGCTGTAACAGAGGGAATATGTTCATGATTGGAGGCCAATTGCTGCTTTTCAGCTAATATGCCCATGTGAAAATCAGTGAGCAACTCACAAACTAGGTCAAGGTAATCGTTTTTTTGTTATTTCAAGCCTAGTGGCTGTCTTCTTACATAAAAATACTAGAAAAACACAATAACTTCTATTAACACAAATTTCCTTAAACTGCTATTAATTTAATTTGTAATTTAGAAAGAAAGAAAAGCTTCATATCTGTTGTTTTAATAAGTTATAAGAAATAATTTTAGATTGTTGTTATAGCTTATTGAACCAAAGCACAAGTAAAAATTCTAGTTAAATGCAAATAAATATTACCCTTTTTCCTTTTTCTTCTTTTCTGATCTTTTTTCTTTGCTTATTCTTAGCCTTGCCAGGATACTGCTAAGTCTATCTGAAGTAATTTTAAAAGCAGAAAAGATAATTCACACTTGGTTGATAAGATTTGTAATTAGGACATGAGCATTATTACTGTCCAAAAATGTCATGTTTGCTTAGTAATGCTTGAACTAGTAAATATCTGAAGAAGCTTTATATTTTAGTGAAAGCTGAAGCCTGTACACCCCACCAGACATGTTTAAGTATGCAATTACTTCGTGGGAGACAGTGTCCCTTAAAAACATGCCTGGAATTTTTTTTTTTTTTTTTTTTTTTGAGACAGAGTCTCGCCTCACTCTGTCAGCCAGGCTGGACTGCAGTGGCACGATCTCGGCTCACTGCAACCTCTGCCTCCTGGGTTCAAGTGATTCTCCTGCCTCAGCCTCCCGAGTAGCTGAGATTACAGGTGTGTGCCAAGAAGCTCAGCCAATTTTTTGTATTTTTAGTAGAGATGGGGTTTCACCGTGTTAGCCAGAATGGTCTTGATCTCCTGACCTCGTGATCTGCCTGCCTTGGCCTCCCAAAGTGCTGGGATTACAGGCGTGAACACCTGGAATCTTTTAAGGCCCTTTCTTGTTTTTTTTTTTTTTTTTTTTTAATTTCCTATTTTCTTGGTTTTCCTCTAATTTCATTTTTCCTTCTCTGCTTAGCCCTCTCATAAAGTGATTATTGTTGATCCATCACAATAAAGAAAAAACACAGTTTTTTCTCTGGTCTTTGAGATGGTTTTGATATACAGTCATGCACTGCATAATGATGTTTCTGTCAACAATGGACCACATATACAGTGGTGGTCCCATAAGATTAATGTATTTTTATTATACCTTTTCTATCTTTAGGTAAGTTTAGCTACACGAATACTTATTATTGTGTTACTATTGCCTACAGTATTCAGTCGGTAACAGACTGTACAGGCTTGTAGTCTCGGAGCAATGGGCTATACCATATAGTCTCGGTGATGGTAGACTGTTCCATCTAGGTTTGTGTAAGTGCACTCTATGATGTTCACACAATGATGAAACGGCCTAAGGACACACTTCTCAGAACGCATCCCTGGCATTAAGTGACATATTAGTTGAAGAGTTATGTAAAAAAATTTAATGTGTTAACCTAAGATATTTATCTGGTTATCTTTATTCTTCATTGGAAAGAGCAACAGTATTTTACCATGAAAACTATCAAATTTACAATCTAGGCTGGCAAAAATGGTTGCAGTATTATTTGGAAAAGTAGCTATTAAAATAAAAAACACTACAATGGTTAGCTTTTAAATTCTATTTTGGGAAAAGGTTAACCAGAGGTCTATCCAATTTGTGAGAACTTGTCATAGTAGGTCTTTCCGTTATTAAAAGTTTAAGAATGAGCTGGGCACAGTGGCTCATGTCTGTAATCCCAGCACTTTGGGAGGCTGAGATGGGTGGATCACCTGAGGTCAGGAGTTTGAGACCAGCCTGGCCAACATATTGAAACCCCATATCTGCTGAAAATACAAAAAATTAGCCGGGTATGGTGGCGGGCACCTGTAATCCCAGCTATGTGGGAGCTGAGGCAGGAGAATCGCTTGAACTCCGGAGGCCGAGGTTGCAGTGAGCTAAGATCGCGTCACCGCACTCTAGCTTGGGCAACAAGAGCGAAACTCTGTCTTGAAAAAAAAAAAGGCTTTAGAATGTAGAAATAGTTTCTGTTGCCACTGTTAATAAAACAATGCAGGACAGTTAGAAAGCTTAGTGAAAGTGGACTTGGTAGGTCTGGTCAGCTCTTTAGCTTAGTGGTAATATCAGTAGCTCACTGCTACTGCTGAAGTGGCTACAGGAGCTTCCAGGTGCCTCTGGAATCTATTTTGCTTTCCCTTTGTTCATTGACATCCTCACTTAGGACCTATTTGTCTGCAAGAAGCAAAAATCAATCAGGAGTTTTAAGGAAGGAGGTGTAAATTTCCTTGCTCCGATCCAGGTTCCATTGCTGGAAAATGTGCTTTAAACTAAAACCCCCAATTATCCTTTCTTCTCCATCACTTGATTCAAAATTTCTTTTTCTTTTAGACAAAGAGAACTGTCACTCACATCTGCCTCTTTCTTGAGCAGCGTGCTTACCTTAATTTCAAGCGCGACAGCACCACTCTATATAGGTAACTTGCAGGTAGGTGTTTTCGCTGCCCCACAGGTTGTATAACAGGATGAATAGCCCCAACAATATATCCTTTAAGATAATAGTCTTCCACTTTTGTTACGATATCTAGAATTGAATTTATCTTGATGACTGCTGGGTTTGATGAAGCTGAAATATCAAAAGCAAAGAGAAATTTGCACATTCCTAAGATTGAATTATACGTTATTTCTACCTATGTGTGATAATACTAATGAGTAGGAAAAGATCTTGGCCAGGTGCAGTGGCACATGCCTGTAATCCCAGCACTTTAGAAGGCCGAGGCAGGAGGATTGTTGAGCCCAAGAGTTTGAGACCAGCCTGGGCGACATAGCAGGAACATAGCAGGACCCTGTCTATTAAAAAAAATAGAAAAAGAAAAAATCTCCAATGGCTTAATCTCAAATCAAGTTACATTAACTTGTATTTATACTTTTTTTTTTTAAATTTTGAGATGGAGTCTCACTTTGTTGCCTAGGCTGGAGTGCAGTGGCGCAATCTCAGCTCAGTGCAACCTCCACCTCCTAGGTTCAAGCAATTCTCCTGTCTCAGCCTCCCGAGTAGCTCGGATTACAGGTGTGTGCCACCACGTCCAGCTAATTTTTTGTATTTTTAGTAGAGACAGGGTTTCACTGTGTTAGCCAGGATAGTCTTGATCTCCTGACCTCATGATCTGCCCTCCTCAGCCTCCCAAAGTGCTAAGATTACAGGTGTGAGCCACCGCACCTGGCTGTATTTATACATTTTTAAAGTAATTTCAGAAAAAGGAAAAGTGATCTTACAAATTAGTAGATATATAATGTCACCAATATGTCTAAAGCAGAAATACAATGTCTTAGATGTTTTTTTTTTTTTTTTTCAATTAAGGCAGTTTCATTTTTAGGATTTCATTTGAGTGACTATATTTCCATTAATAGATATTGAAGACATACGTAGGAGATACAATAATTTGAAAAGCCAGTAATTTTTATGACTGGACAAGAGGAGATGCATAATTTCTTTTCTTTTCCTTTTTTCTTTTTTGAGAGAGGGCCTCACTCCACCCTCCAGGCTGCTGTGCAGTGGCACAATCATGGCTCACTATAGCCTCCACCTCCCAGGCTCAAGTGATCCTTCCACATAGTTGGGACTATAGGTGTGTGCCACCACACTCTGCTAATTTTTGCATATTTTGTAGAGGCGAGGTTTTACCATGTTGCCCAGGCTGATTTCAAACTCCTACGCTCAAGCAAGCCTCCCTCCTTGGCTTCCCAAAGTGTTGGGATTATAGGTGCCATCGCTGCCAGACGAGATGCATAATTCCTCAAAAATAAAATTTATACCAACCCAATAATTAAAAATGGGAGAAACTGGCATTTATTAAACAGCACTTGTCAAGTGCTTTCTTATTTCTAATTACTCTTTCAAAAGCACTGTGTTTTAAGTTTATCTGAGAAGCTAAACATATGATTTCTTATGGCACTGATGTAAATGCTTGCGTAAAGATGAATCAAAAAGTAAAGATGTCCAGTAGTTCTCTTTAATAAATAAAAATTCTAAACGTAGGGGAAATTTAAATGCAAAATTGATTTGCCATTAAACCATTCCTTGAAGAAGAGCAAATCTGTAGAAACTAAAGAATAGCACTATCTGTACAGACTTTAGAATAGTAAAAGGAAAACAGTATGTTATTTGGGGGTAAATGTTCTTAATGTTCCAGCAGTATTAGTTTAAATAACAGCTTTAGCTTCTACAGCAATATTTCTCATTGTATGAAAAACAATTAAGAATTAATATCTAGAAATAGACCTGCATTTTGATTATCTCTTAAGTAACAAGACTTATGAAATTAATTCCAGATATGGGTCTAGTTGGCTGTTGACCTCTGTCAGTGTGGTGAGTGGTGTCCAGCAAAGAACTGCTGCTGATTTCCTGAGCACAGGAAAGAGGTTAAGAAGCAGATGAGGAGGAAGGGTCAGAGGAAATTCCCTCCTTCCCTGACATTAGTATCCACTCGATGAAACAGAAATCTACCATCAGTGGGTATTCATGCCAACTTTAAAAACTAAAATAACAGTCAACAGAAAAGTTACATAAACCAGGAAGGATCCACTTCCTCCAATTTTCACCCTCTTTTGGATTTAAGTTACTGTTTTACTTACAATATATTTTCTTCATCATTATGAATAGGAATGAAAACAAACAGAATGATCCTGGACTTCTTTGAAGAAACAGCTGGGCTTCCTTGTAAACAGCCCAGCCCTGGTTGGTGGTGTGGTAATTCTGTGATTCATTTGGTTTTACTCTTTAGTATTTTGACTACCAACTCTGATTTCTAAACAAAGGAACTGAAAAACTATAACAAAATGGAAGCAACTCTTAAGACTGAGGAATGAAACATAACCTAAACATTTTTAGAACTATATACTAATCCTAAAAAAATGTAAAGAAAATTGTTTACTGCAGGAAGTGGAAATGCCTTAGTGTGATACAAAAGCATCTTCATGGTCTGGCCTCTGCCTACTGATTCAGCTTCCACTCGTGTTAGTCTTTCTCTTACGTGTCTTGCTTTGGGATGCTGGAAGGACTTGAAGTTTCTGAACCTGCCACTCTGTTTCATGCCACCAGGCCTTCATTTCCTTCCCTGTTCCCCTAGCTTGAGTTAATAATTCCTTCCTCTGGGCTGCCTGTCCTTCTACTAGTGCCCTTATCAGATTGTATCATAGTTATTTGTTTATATGTCTTTGCTGTTAGTCTGAGGATTCCTTAAGGGAAAGGAACCTACCTTATTCATGTCTTTCTATGTCTAGCATGTTCCTTAGGTCACTATGTTAAATGGGAAATACTGCTCATAAAGGGAATTAAGAAATGAAATCATTGCATTAAAAAGGCAAGCAATCAAGGTTAGCTAGTGGGAAAAAAAAGTTAGGTTAGCAATTTCAGGAACAATTGTTCACATTATCTAGGCCTTGGAGAAGAGAGACAAAACAGAGAAGAACATAGGCAGTGACATGGAATTTGTAAAAATTATTTCGATCATGGAAGTGGGGATGGTTAAGAACATAGTGAGGATCCACATAAATAGAGTTAAAGGTCATATTCACTTCAGGAGTTTCTCACATAAGCCTCCACCGTATGTTCCTCATTTTAATGATATTACAATGAGAAAAAGCCATGTCACAAATGAAGTAAAAAATATTGAGAGGTGGAGCTACATGGGATTTAATTAGCTCCATCTTTGAATGAAATCTGGAGAGAAATTTGGGAGAAGATTGTACCACAAATAATGATTTACGGGGAAGAATGTGGCTTTTATTCAAAAAAGTTCACATGAGCTTGTGGGTTTGGGAGAACTTCTGGATACTGCTGGCCTTGCTGCTCCCTTTTCTCTACATCCTCATCTCCACAGCATCTCTTTTTGTGTTTGTAGTAACAGCCATTCTAACTGGGGTAAGATAACATCTCATTGTGGTTTTGATCTGCATTTCCCTGGGTGATTAGTGATACTCAGCTTTCTTTCATATACCTGTTGGCCATTTGTATGTCTTCTCTTTTGTCTCTTAATGTCATTTGCCCACTTTTTAGTGTAATTTTAAAAAATTGTTGAGGTGTTTGAATTCCTTGTGTATATTCTGGATATTAGTCCCTTGTTGGATGAATAGTTTGCAAATATTTTCTCTCATTCTGTAAGTTTTCTCTTTATTCTGTTGATTTCTTCCTTTGCTGGGAAGCTTTTCAGTTTAATATAATCCTGTTTGTCTAATTTTATTTTAGGTGTCTGTGCTTTTGGGGTCTTAGTCATAAAACCTTTCCTAGGTCAATGTCTTGAAGTTTTTCCCTATGTTTTCATCTAGTAGTTTTATAGTTTTGGGCCTTATGTTTAAGTTTTTAGTCCATTTTGAGTTGATTTTTGTATATGGTAACAGGTAGATAGTGGTCTGGTTTCATTCATCTGCATATAGATATCCATATATTGAAGAGGGCGTCCTTTCCTCAGTGTATGCTCTTGATGTTTTTGTTGTAGATTAGTTGGCAGTAAATATGCAAATTTATTTTTGGGTTCTGTATTCTGTTCCATTGGTCTATGTGTCTATTTTTATACCAATACCATGCTGTTTGGCTACTATAGCCTTGTAGTATATTTTGAAGTCAGGTAGTGTGATGCTTACAGCTTTGTTCTTTTTTTCCTAAAATTGTTTTGGCTATTCTGACTCTTTTGTGGTTCCATAAAAATTATTTTTTTTCTATTTCTGTGAAAAAGGATATTGGTATTTTGATAGGGATTGAATTGAATCTGTAGATTGCTTTGGGAAGCATTTTAACAGTATTAATTTTTCCAATCCATGAGCATGAGATGTCTTTTCATTTGTTTGGTGTCCTCTTCAACTTCTTTTTAAAAAAGTTTAAAAATTTAAATTTTTTCTAGAGATGGGTTTTCACTTTGTTGCCCAGGCTGGTCTCAAATTCCTTGACTCAAGCAATCCTCTCATTTTGGCCTCCCAAAGTGCTGGGATTACAGGCATGATCCACTGTGCCAGACCTCCTTCAATTTCTTTTCTCAGTGTTTTGTAGTTTTCTTGTAGTTGTGGGTTTGTCATACACGGCCTTGATTATTTTGTGGTATGTTCCTTCTATGCCTAGTTTGTCGAGAGTTTTTATCAATAAGGGATGTTGAATTTTATTAAAATTTTTTTCTGCATCTATTGAGATGATCATATATTTTTTTGTCCTTCATTCTGTTGATGTGATGTGTCATGTTTATTAATTTGCATATGTTAACTCATGTTTGCATCACTGGTATAAATTCCATTTGATCATAATTTGTTATCTTTTTGATGTGCTATTGAGTTAGGTTTGCTAGTATTTTGTTGAACATTTTTGCATCTATGTTCATCACAGATGTTGGCCTGTAATTTTCCTTTTTTGTTGTGTTGGCCTTATAGAATGAATTAGGGAGAATTCCCTCCTCTTCAATCTTTTGAAATGGCTTGAGGAAGACTGGTATTAGATTTTCTTTATATGTTTGGTAGAATGTGTTAGTGAATCTGTCCAGTTCTGTGGTAGTGAATCTGTCCGGTTTCTTTTTTGGGAGACTTTTCATTACTGATTTAATCTTGTTATTCACTGCTGATCTGTTCAGGTTTTCTATTTTTTTCTGATGCAATTTTGGTAGGTGTATGTGTGCAGGAATTTATCCATTTCCTCTAGGTTTTACAGTTTGTTAGTGTGTGGTTGTTCATAATAGTCTGTAGTGATCTTTTGTATTTCTGTGGTATCAGTTGTAATGTCTCCTTTTTCATTTCTGATTTTATTTGGGTCTTCTCTTTTCTTGGTTAATCTAGTTAGCAGTTATTAATTTTGTTTATCTTTTTGAAGAAACTACTTTTTGTTTTATTGATCCTTTGTATTGTTTTTCCCTTTATTTTGTTTAGTTTATTCTTTATTTTTTTTCCTTTTACTAATTTTGGATTTGTTTTGTTTTTGTTTTTCTAGTTCTTTCAGGTGCATTGATGTTAGACTGTTTATTTGAAATCTTTTTACTTTTTTTGATGTAGGCATTTATTGCTATATACTACTCTCTTAGTATTAGTTTTGTTGTGTCCCACAGTTTTTGATATATTTTCATCTTCATTAGTATCAAGACATTTTTTAATTTCCTTCTTAATTTCTTCATTGACCCAATAGTCATTCAGGAGTATGCTGTTTAATTTCCATGTATCTGTATAATTTACAAAGTTCCTCTTGGTATTAATTTCTAGTTTTATTCCATTGTAGTCTGAGAAGATATTTGATATGATTCCAATTTTTAAAAAACTGTGGCTGGGTATGATGGCTCATGACTGTAATCCCACCACTTTGGGAGGCTGATGTTGGCAGATTGCTTGAGGTCAGGAGTTCAAGACCAGACTTTGCAAAAAATACAAAAATTAGCAAGATGTGGTGGTATGTGCCTGTAGTCCCAGTCACTCAGGAGGCTCACGTGGGAGGATTGCTTGAGACCAGGAAGTTGACACTGCAGTGATTCATGATTGTGTCACTGTACTCCAGCCTGGGAGACAGGGCGAGACCCCAACTAAAAAAAAAATAAAGAAAAAAAATGTTGGCTAGGTACAGTGGCTCATGCCTTAACTTCTGGCAATTTGGGAGGCTGAGGCAGGTGGACTGCTTGTCCCAGGAGTTTGAGACTAGCCTGGGAAATGTAGTGAGACCCCTATCTCTACAAAAATTATAAAAAAATTAGCTGGGTGTGGAGGTGCATGGTTGCGGTCCCAGCTTGGGAGGTTGAAGTGAGAGGATCACATGAGCCTGGGAGGTCAAGGTTACAGTGATCGATGATTGTGCCACTGCACTCCAGTCTGGGCAAGAGAGTGAGAACTTATCTCAAAAAAGAAATTTATTGAGACTCATTTTCTGGCCTAACATATGGTTTATTCTGGAGAATGTTCCATGTGCTAATAAGAATGTGTATTCTGAAGTTGTTGTACAAACGTTCTGTAAATGTCTGTTAGGTCCATGTGGTCTAATGTCCAGTTTAAATCCAGTGTTTCATTGGGTACTCATGGACACAAAGATGGCAACAATAGACACTGGGACTACTAGAAAGAGGGAGTGGGGGAAGGATTGAAAAATGAACTATTGGGCAGTAAAATGGGTGACAGGATCAATTGTAACCCAAACCTCAGCATCATGCAATATAGGCATATAACAAACCTGCATATGTACCTTCTAAATCTAAAATAAAAGTTGATACTATTTAAAAAAGTTAATTATCAGGGAAATGGTGGTGGGGCGAGCAGTGAAGAGATATGTAGGAACCCTCTATACTTCCTGCTCAATTTTTATGTAAAACTAAAATTGCTCAAAATTAAAATCTATTGGTTTATAATAAATAAATCCAATGTTTCTTTGTTATTTACCGTCTAGATGATCTGTCTAATGCTGAAAGTGGGTTGAAGTACTCCACTACGCTTGCGTTGAAGTCTGTCTCTCTCTTTAGATCTAGCAATATTTGCTTTATGAATCTGTGTGCTCCAGTGTTGGGTGTATATATGTTTAGAATTGTTATATCCTTTTGCTGGATTGATTCCTTTATCATTATATAATGACCTTGTCATTTTTTTTTTTACTGTTTTGAATGTTTTAGCTAACACAGGTATAGCTATACCTGTTTAGTTTCTATTTACATGGATTATTATTTTCTATCCCTTTACTTCAGTCTACATGTGTCTCTAAAGTGCATTTCTTATAGGCAGCATGTAATTGGATCAAGTTTTTAAATCCATCTAGCCAGTCTATATCTTTCAAGTAAAGAATTTAATCTGCTTACATTCAAGGTTATTATTGATATGTGAGTTTTTGTTCCTGTTGTATTGTTCATTGTTTTCTGGTTGTTCTGTATGTTATTTGTTCCTTTCTTTTGCTCTTCCTGTTTATCATTGTAGCTGGTGGTATTTTGTAGTGGTACCATTTGAGTCCTTTTTCTTCCTCATTTATGTGTTTACTTTACCAGTGAATTTTATACTTTTGTCTATTTTCATGGTGGTAAATGTTGTTCTTTTACTTTCCAGGTTTAGGACTCCCTTGAGCATTTCTTGTAGTGCTGGACTAGTGGTTATGAATACCTTCAGCTGTTGCTTCACTGGGAAAGACTTTCTTTCTTTTTCTTTTTTTTTTGAGACAAAGTCTCACTCTGTCACCCAGGCTGGAGTGCAGTGGTGTGATCTTGGCTCACTGCAACCTCCACCTCCCAGGTTCAATCGATTCTCTTGCCTTGGCCTCCCGAGTAGTGAGGACTACAGGTCCCTGCCATCATGTTCAGTTAATTTTTTTTTTTTTGAATAAAAGAGAGAAAGAGAGAGGAAGAGATTTTAGAAAAAGAGAGAAAAGGAGAAAGAAAGAAACAGCAAAAGGAAGAAAAAAAAGAATGAAAGAGAGAAAGAGGAAGAGATTTTAGAAAAGGAGAGAGAAAGAAACAGCAAAAGAAAGAAAGAAAAAAAAAAGAATGAAAGA
>PVKP010031815.1:0-26592 GCA_004027715.1 Plecturocebus donacophilus | reverse complement strand
TGCATAGCATTTCACAGGTTTAAATAAAATATTGGTTGGCTGCTTATTTGTTATTTTCATCCCCTATTCCTTCCTGTCTCCATTGTTAAGCACAATTATTGGCATAAAAGAGGTTTTTAATACCCATTTTTAGACTGTATTCTAGCCTGGGCAATAAAACAAGAATCCCATTCTCTCTCCCTCTTTCTCTTCCTCTTTTTTTCTCTCTTTCATTCTTTTTTTTTCTTTCTTTTGCTGTTTCTTTCTCCTTTTCTCTCTTTTTCTAAAATCTCTTCCTCTTTCTCTCTTTCATTCTTTTTTTTCTTTCTTTTGCTGTTACTTTCTTTCTCCTTTTCTCTCTTTTTCTAAAATCTCTTCCTCTTTCTTTCTTTCAAAAAAAATGATTTTTTTCAAACTTATTTTTTGTAGTACCCATTTTTATTAAAATCATAAATTATGCATAAATAATATTAACCTGTTCGTTAAAACAGCTGCTGAATGTGTTGAAACTTGACAACATCCCTTACATCTATTTAGAATCATGGGGAAGTTTTGGAGTCATGACCTTGCTTTTCCTTTTCAAGGATATTTACGTTCAGCCTGGGCTTTCTCCTAATCTGTCTCATCAGTGACATTGAACGTTTGGGAATCTCAGCCTCACACCCAATCTTTCTGCCTCTACCCAAGAGATGAGTAGGATTCCAGACAGAATGAACCACTCCAAACATCACATTTTAATAATAAATGAGACAGGAAGAGGCAGATAGAAACAGAAAGGATGCCATGGGACTTCGGGTATGCCCCTTGTCCTTTCTGCATCCTTTTCCCTCCTGTAAAACTGGGAATCAGAATAAATCATATTTATAAGCTCGTTTAGTTTAGATATTCTAAGACTAGATGTAATGTCCAACAATGTAAAACAAACCCTTTTGGATCCGACTATAAAATTAAAATAGAAAGGGCCTTTGGACATCACTCAATCTAGCACTTTATATGAGTCTTCTAAAGAAGTCAGGTATGTCCCTATTTTGATCCCACAGAATTAATCTAGAATGATCAGGAAACTGACCAAAGAAGAAACACAAAGGAACAATGGACAATGAAAGTAGGAGAAATATTCAGTCTCGCTAGGGATTAGAGTAATATGGATTTAAAGTTCAAGAACCATTTCCCAAAGAACTACTGGCTTTGCCAAGATTCATAAGGGGGATCATATCCCGTGTTGGTAAGAGGAGGGAATCAAGAGACCCTGTGCTGATGAGGAATTAAGTTGGCCTGGTTTTTCTACAGCAGTATGTATTGAAAGCTATAAACATGGGTACCCCTCTGATCAAGCAACAGCACCACATCTACTGTGGCTTTTTTTTTTTTTTTTTTCAAAAAATTGGATAAGGACATGATATAGTTAATTCAACTGATGAATGCAGCATCATTTCTAATGACAAAAAAAATAATAAACAGTAAATGACTAAAGGTAGGGAACTATATGAATTAAAAATGGTACCTTGATAAAGTGAAGTACCATCCTGCCACTAAAGATAATGCTGTATATATTATATGAGCCTAATTTTGCTCAGTGGGGGGTGGGGAGTAAAAATTATAGACATACATAAAGGACTGGAAAAAGTATCAAAATGGAAATACCAAATATCAAAAATATCAAAATACCAAAAATGAAAGTAGTTATCTCTAGAAGTGTTAATTTTCTGAATCCTACTTTTCATTTTCCATATTGTTATAGAATCAGAAAAAATAAGCATTAAATGGAAGTAAAAACTAAAAAATATAAATCTGTGTATTTATTGATTTCAAAAGTGTTCTTGACACAATTGAAAAGTTTTTTTTAACTAGCCATCAAATAACATGTATAGTTAGAATAGGATTTAACTATACATGCTATTTGATGGCTAATTTAAAAAGACTAGAAATATCATTATGATATTTATGATATATATTTTCTGAAAAATGCATTAAAAATTAAGTGATTTGGAGGGTAGAGTGGATTTTCTTCTTGATCATCTTTTTTCTGATTATTCTACACTCAACATATATGTGTAAATAAAAAGGAAAAAAACTCTTTAAAAATAAATGAATTAAGAAAGATCCAGATGCTTCAGGAGAGTTTGCTCTCAATGCTAAATAAGTCACCTAGACCAGTTCCCTCCTCCTACACACACAAAGATAGCAACCTCCATGGTCCATATCATCACTGCATAGACGAACAGGCTGCCTGGAAGAGGCAGGAGGGAACACTGGGTGCCCAGCACCCTTAAAACTAGAGACACACTTTTTTGATTCTTGCTACTGACTCTCAAGGTCCCAATTCTGATATTCTGTCTTTCCACTTTTGGCCATCTCACAGCCAATACCCATCAGCCCATGTGTGTTCTGTGTGTGTGCCTCAATTTGCTGACTGACTATAAAAGATCATCAGGCAGTAAGAAAAATATGGCTCTGGAAGAGCACCAAAATGGAGGTTTGGCCTTCTTTAAAGTTCTTACCAGTTCCTGAAATTTGTTCAGGTAGTTAGACACCCAGGAAGCAGGGCACTTACTATGTAACACTTAGATGTAGATGTATACTTGATCTATATCATATGAACCAGGAAGATCTCTTTTAGTGAGTAATCTCTATTTACAGAGAATATGGAAAACTCCATGAGCACATAAGACCACAGGTAAATTAAGCTCTAGGAAAATGTCTGCCCCACTATTATTTTTCATTGATACTTGTTTTTGTTCATTTATTTTGTCATCCGCTAGTGCTTACTTCAAATAAGAGGTATCAGGACCCAGAGATTTAAGAAAAAAATGTGGGAGAAAACTTGAAATTGAGGAAACTCTATTAACTTTAAAAATAAATTTCCTACCATGATTATAAATAAGTCTATTTTTCTTTTAAGTCTAACAATTTTTGCTTTCTATATTATGAAGCTATGTTATTAGGTGCCTATAGATTTGGATTTGTTATAGATTCCTAGTATGTTGACCCTTTATCATAATGAAATCATTTTTATCTCTAGTAATGATTCTTGCCTCTAACTCCACATTATGCCTCTGATAATATTTGCATAGTAAATACACAGTAAAAGTCACTTTTTCTCCTTTTACTTTCAACGTTTTTGCATTCATACATATAAAAATATGTCTCTAAGAAGCATAGTTGAGTTTTGTTTTGCATATATATATATAATGTTTGTGTATATATATGTATTTTGTATATAAATATATGTATATTGTTTGTTTTGCATATATATGTATATAATTATATATATATATATATAATTGCACTTTAGGTTCTGGGTTCACGTGCAGATTGTGCAGATGGTTACACAGGTACATACATGGCAAGGTGGTTTGCTGCCTCTGTCCCCCCATCAGCTACATCTGGCATTTCTCCCCATGTTACTGCTCCCCAACCTCCCTACCCACTGCTGTCCCTCCCTTAGTCCCCGCCAACAGACTCCAGTGTGTGATGCTCCCCTCCCTGTGTCCATGTGTTCTCATTATTCAACACCCACCTATGAGTGAGAACATGCAGTGTTTGATTTTCTGTTCTTGTGTCAGTTTGCTGAGAAAGATAGTTTCCAGATTCTTCTATGTCCCTACAAAGGACACAAACTCATCATTTTTTATGGCTGCATAGTATTCCATGGTGTATATGTGCCACATCTTCCTTGTCCACTCTACCACTGATGGGCATTTGGGTTGGTTCCAGGTCTTTGGTATTGTAAACAGTGCCACGATGAACATATGTGTGCATGTGTCTTTATAACAGAACGATTTATAATCCTTTGGGTATATATCCACTAATGGGATTGCTGGGTCAAATGGCATTTCTATTTCTAGGTCCTTGAGGAATTGCCACACTGTCTTCCATAGTGGTTGAACTAATTTACACTCCCACCAACAGTGTAAAAGTGTTCCTATTTTTCCACATCCTCTCCAGCATCTGTTGTCTCCTGGTTTTTTAATGATTGCCATTCTAACTGGCATGAGATGGTATCTCAATGTGGTTTTCATTTGCATTTCTCTAATGACCAGTGATGATGAGCATTTTTTCATATGTTTGTTGGCCTCATAAATGTCTTCTTTTGAAAATTGTCTGTTCATATCCTTTGCCTACTTTTGAATGGGTTTGGTTGTTTGTTTCTCATAAATCTGTTTTAGTTCTTTGTAGATTCTGGATTATTAGCCCTTTGTCAGATGGGTAGATTGCAAAAAAATTTTTCCCATTCTGTTGGTTGCCACTTCACTCTAATGATTGTTTCTTTTGCTGTGCAGAAGCTCGTAGGTTTAATTGGATCCCATTTGTCTATTTTGGCTTTTGTTGCCAATGCTTTTGGTGTTTTAGTCATGAAGTCCTTGACTATGCCTATGTCCTGAATGGTTTTGCCTAGGTTTTCTTCTAGGGCTTTTACGGTGTTAGGTTTTATATGTTTAAGTCTTTAATCCATCTGGAGTTAATTTTAGTGTAAGGTGTCAGGAAGGGGTCCAGTTTCTGCTTTCTGCACGTGGCTAGCCAGTTTTCCCAACATCATGTATCAAACAGGGAATCTTTTCCCCATTGCTTGTTTTTGTCGGGTTTGTCAAAGATCAGATGGTTGTAGATGTGTGGCATTGCCTCTGAGGCCTCTGTTCTGTTCCATTGGTCTATATATCTGTTTTGGTACCAGTACCATGCTGTTTTGATTACTGTAGCCTTGTAGTATAGTTTGAAGTCAGGTAGCATGATACCTCCAGCTTTGTTCTTTTTGCTTAGAATTGTCTTGGCTATGTGGGCTCTCTTTTGGTTCCATATGAAGTTTAAGGTGTTTTTTTTCCAGTCCAGTTTGTTTTTATTTAGTATAACAATCTTCGTCCTGTAATTAATCTATTTACATTTGATGTAATGACTGATATATTTGAGTTTAAATCTATAATTTTATTGTTTAATTTCTACTTGTCCTGCCTGTTTTATGTTCCTTTTTCTTTTTTTCTTATCTTCTTTTGGATTAATCAAGTATTTTAACTATTTCATTTTTCTTCATTGTTAGCTAATTAGTTATGCATTCATTATTTTCTAAATCTTATAATGCATACCCTATATTGAGTGCATTCTTGACTTGTTACAGCCTAAAGTAAATTAGCATTTTGTATTACTTGTTGGACAAATTAAAAGTTTTAAAACACTAATTTCATTTATCCAAAACCCACTGCCTTTTGTGCTTTGTATTATGTGTTTTAATTGTATATTTTAAACCCTAGAAGACACGGTCATATTTTTGCACATACGTATACATATACATATATACACATACACTTTATGTGTATGGATGTATTTATAGTTTTGGTTGCTCTTCATTCATTCCTCAATTTCTATGTTTCTATCTGGGATCAACATCCTTTTGTCTTAAGAGGTTTCTTTATTTTTTTAGGGTGGATATGATAGTTTCTCACAATCTTTGCCTAAAAATGTGTCTCTGAAGTTTTTCACTAGATATAGAATTCTAAGTTGGAGATTATTTTGTTTCACCATGAGCAATATTTCATTGCCTTCAAGTTTCTGCTGTTTCTTGGAAGTCAGCGTCATGCTCACTGTTGCTCTTAGAAGGAAATTTGTCCTTTTTTCCTCTGAATTTTATAAGATTTCCTCTTGTTCCTTGATTTTCAGTCGTTTTATCATGATGTGCCTAGGTGTATTCCTTTTAATTTTTTCTACATAGGGTTCTTAGTGCTTCTTGAATCTCTGGCTTGATATTTTAGTCAGTTTTGGGAAATTCTTGTCCATTATCTTCTCAAATATGGCTTCTACTCCTCTCTAAGATTCCAGTTACACATTTAGACCATCTCACCATCTCACAGATTTCCCTTATGCTTCCTGTATTTCCTATTTTTTTCTCTGTCTTTTAAACTGGAAGTTTTCTACTGATCCTTCTTCCAGTTCACTAATCTGCTCCTTTGCTACATCTAATATGCTAATAAATCCCTCCATTAAAGTCTCAGTTATTGATTTCTCAGTTCTCAAATTTCCATTTGATTATAGTTTCCAATTCTCCACAGAAGTCTCAATGCTGTTGCTCAAATTCTTAAACATATTAACTACAGTCATTTTAAAGCTCATGACGGATAACTCCAATTTCCAGGCTTCCCGTAAGTCTATGCTTCTGCAGGCATTCTCTCTTGGTTCCCAGTCAATTCTTGTCTTTGTGCACACCTAGTTATTTCTTTACTGGATTCTAGATATTGTAGAGATAATGTGAGTTTCTGAATAATGTTGCCTCGTTCAAGAGAGCGTTCATTTTTGTTTCTGGTGGCAGATAAAGTAGGGAGAGATTACCTGGAATAACTGAGCCAATTTAATGATGGCCTTTGGCTTTTGTGAGAGCTGGCTTATTTCAAAGTCAACTTTACTCTTATAAATTGCAACTCAAAGTTAAGGAGGTGTTTACCAGAGCATCCTACCAGGTAAAATCACAATTTTCCCCTGAAGCCCCATGAAAATGCCAAAAGCTATGATCAACATCTCAGGCATCTTCAGCCACTTTCTGCTCGGCCTCTCAGCAGCTGATTTAAGGCAGCAAACTTGGGGTGAAAGTAGCACCAAGTGTATGGCTCTCCCCTTGGGACTTTGTTTCTTTCTCTCTTTCTCTCTCTCTTTCTTTCTTTCTTGGTTCTCCCCTTGGGACTGACTGACTTACTTTTCTTTCTTTTTTTTTTCTTTCTCTCCCTCTGCCCCCTCTTTCTTTCTTTATTGAGATGGAATCTCATTCTGTCCCCCAGGCTGGAGTGCAATAGCACACTCTCAGCTCACTGCAGCCTGTGCCTCCCCGGTTCAAGTGATTCTTCTGCCTCAACCTCCTGAGTGACTGGGATTACAGGCACCCCGCCACCACGCCCAGTTAATTTTTGTATTTTTAGTAAAGACAGAGTTTCACCATGTTGGCAAGGCTGGTCTCAAACTCTTGACCTCAGGAGATCCACTCCCCTCAGCCTCCCAAAGTGCTGGGATTACAGGTGTGAGCCACAGCACCCGGCAAGGATTTCCCTTCTTCCAAGAATCTTGGCCTTTTGAGCCAACCTCTTGTCACCTTGATAGCTTTCCGAAAACTTCAATTCATGTTTTAATTTTGTAGAGTTATATTCCAATCACTATAGCTGCAAAAACAAATTCCCCCAAAACTTAGGGACTTAAAACAATGTCAATCACGTATTATCTCCCATAGTTACTGTAGTCAGGAATTCAGGAGCAGCTCGGCTGGACAATTCTGTCTTGGGGTCTCCCATGAGGTTGCAATCAGATACTGGCTTTGGCTGGGCTCATGTCAAAGGCTGCTTCACTCACATGTCTGGTATCTAGTCTGAGAAGACTCAAATTGCTGGGAACTGGGCTTCTCCAGTGTCTCTACCTATCTTTGTGTACTCTCTCCGTATAACTTGCTACCACATGGAAGCTTCAGATTAGCTGGACTTTTACAAATTGGCTAAGAGCTCCCAAAAGCATGTAACCCAGGGGAGAAAAGGAAAGGCAAGAGTTAATTTCTAAGGCATAGTCTTGAAAGTCATGCAGCTTCACTTCTACTGCATTCTGCTGGTCATGACAATTACAAAGGCCTGTCTGTTGAAGGGAAGAAACATAAAAGCCACCTCTCAGTGCAGGTGAGTCCATGTCTCCCTGTAAGGAGACATCACACACATGGGCAAGCTAGTGATGTGGCCATCTTGAAAATACAGTTGCCACAAGGGCTCCAGGTGTTCTTAACAGGAGGTTGGTCTCAAACAACTCAGGCTGCCATTTCCAGGAGTAGTAAATTCCCTCTCTGTTAATTTGGAGTTTTCTTTCATCGAGATAAGACTGCCATGTCTACCTTCTAATGGAGAAACCTCTGTGTTGGAGCCTTTGTGTCAACTCAGCTGAACCCATCTTCTTAGGGACCCAGTGAGAGCTCTGGTACTATTTTAGCAAAGCTTAGGCAGACATGGCCGGAGTCTCCTGCTGCCTCAATCAGACTCACTCCCAAAGCTGGTTTCTAGAAGCCCAACTAAGAAAATCCACACCACTCCTCATCGTCCACTCTACCTTTGCTTTATTCCCTTAGATAAGTACTGCACAAAGAACATTCTGTAAAACACCCTGGTTGTACAAGATATGAATTCTGCTAAAATACTTTTTCAGAGAATTTAACATATTCTTTCTCCCTTCCAGATTCATAATGCATATTAGCATAAAGTCTCTGAAAAGTCCTGTAGCAAAGAAATTTTCTTTGTTTCATCCCCATTTTCATGAATTTATTTAATCACAGAAAGTCGGTTGAGGAGGTTTTTGTTTTTGTTTTTTTGGATTTTTTTTTAGATGGATTCTCGCTCTGTCACCCAGGCTGGAGTACAGTGGCACGATCTCAGCTCACTGCAACCTCCACCTCCTGGGTTCAAGCAGTTCTCTGCCTCAGCCTCCTGAGTAGCTGGGATTATAGGTGCCTGCCACCACACTTGACTAATTTTTGTATTTTTAGTAGAGATGGGGTTTTACCATCTTGGCCAGGCTGGTCTTGATCTCCTGGCCTCATGATCCACCTGCCTTGGCCTCCCGAAGTGCTGGGATTACAGGCGTGAGCCACCATGCCCGGCTGAGGAGGTATCTTTTTATTAACAGGACAGAAATTAATACCCCATGAACACTGTATAGAACATGCCAACATTGTACAGAGCATACCTAGACTTCTGATCCCACCACTGCTCTTGTGAAACTAATAAAACACTATGCCTCAAATTGCCTTCTCAGAGCTAAGTCATGGCTGAGCGCCCCTTTGCTGAGTGGTATGCTTTTTTGGGTGTTCCAAAGCAAAGATGGGCCATGTACCATTTTCCAAATTAGGCTGATGAATGCATCAACCTTTTCCACCTGCCAGTAACACAACAAGAAGTTTTTAAAAGGCTTTTGTTTACTGTCTGCCAATACACATGGGGCCATTAGCCAGCTGGCAGGTTTTGTGTGAGCTTCATTTCTGCCAGCTTACGGTGAACTGCCCACTCCTTAGCTGAGAGCCACGATCAATGCCCCTTCAGTGCTAAAGGGCTGCAGGGGTGAGAGGTGAGGGGATGGGGAACAAGTTGGTTTGATGAGGGAGTAAGAAACAAGGAGGAAGGGACAAAACCTGCCTTCTAACCCCACATTAGAGTCCTTCCACTCAAAGTCTCATTCCAGGCATTGCTGCCTGTCTGTTCTACCAATCTCTTGATAATTTAGATGTGCTTCCAATTGAGAGCCTAGCTGTTTAATAAAGCAGAGACAATCGACTCTTCCTCAGTGTTATAATAGCCTCTCTGTGTGTTTACTTGAGAACAAATGCTGTTATAATTTCTTTGGGGAATCAATATCTTCCAGTGCATATGCACAACCCTATTGGAGGTTCAGATTGTGTAAGGAGAGAAGGGGAAATTTATTGCCTTGTAAATGCTGGCAGAAGGTAGTAGGTTTAGTGAGAGCTGTAATTAAAGTTTTGCTGATAATAAAAAATGGAGGCAATAAACACTCAGATTTTCCAGTCCTCAGTCTCAGAATGACTGAACCATCACAGGGTCCTGGACTCTTGCTGGTCTCTGCACAATTAGCCTCTGAAGGTGAAGGTCTCAGGGCCCACAGGCTGCCAGCTCCTGGGCCCTTGAGATGCCCTCCACGGGCTCACAGGCCCATCTGCTTTCTTCAACTTTAGCAGCAGCAGGGTCAACCTTTATTTTACCAACAGCTTCTAAAACTGGCTGTTCAAGCCAGAGCTACCAGGCCAAAAGTCTACACAGGATTTGAGAATGAGGAGTTCAGCCTGGAGGCAAGGACCTGTACTCCAAAAAGAACTGAAGTATAAGGGGAGGTGAATCACTCCCTTGTCAATCTTTCTGCAGGGGATCCCCCTCCCCAGGAATTCACTCAAGTCTTCCAGAATAGCACATGAAGATTTTCCAAAAGTGATTGCTTGTTTCTCAGCTAAGCACTTGCTGTGCACTTATGTTTCTGCTCCAGGTTTGATGGAGGCAAAAGAATTGCATGGTTAGGAAGGGAATGGAGACCTCCCGAAGCCCACGAAGAGGCTATGTCCACAAGGTACCACTGACACCTTGCCACTGGCTGAGGACATCTGCATTGCCTTTTCCAAGTGGGATGAAATCACAGTCACCTCTCTCCCTGCAATCCCTGACTGGTGTGCACAAGAGTGTCAGAATATGGCAGAAGGAGGCAGTTTCTCTGGCCCACTGGGATGGGGGCATCTTCAAGGCTTCTTTGGCCCTGGGAATCAAAGTAAGATCAACTGGCCTGGGAAAATCCAAAAATATCCACACTAATCAGCTCCGCTACCACTATCACCCCAGGTTAAGTTCCCAAATGGCAAGAACTTTGTCTACAATCTCTGCCGCCATCCAGACAATAAATATCTACTGAGCACCTACTATTTACCATGCACAGTACCACCACACCCAGCACCAAACACTTGCAGAAAGAACACGCAACTGAGCAAACTGGCCTCCATATGCATGAGGAGGCTCCTCTGAGAATAATACGGGAGGCTGAGTTCTTCTAAATAATAAGATGCTCCATACTGAGCACCTATTATGTACCAGATGTCCATTCTCTCTTTTGGTCCTCACAACCACTCTTCACCGTGAGGTAGAGATGGTGGTCGTTGCTGACAGCAGAGGACAGTAAGGTTCAGAGGGGCAAGCCATGTGCCCACGGCCAACACCACCCAACACACAGTGCAGGGCCAGCAGGAGAGGCCCCGGTGGATGGTGCTCCAAGGCCCCTGTTCTTTCCCTTATGCTGCACTCCTCGTCATCAGTGTCACAACAGCCCATCACTTGCCATCACTTGTCTTCTCCTCGCAGGGTCTGCTGAGAGAGGAGGTGGAAGGTGCAAAAAGAAGTCCACTCCTGAGTCCTTGAGAGAGGCCAGCAAAAAAACGGCTGAGCAGGGCTGCCAAGGAGCACCACGGGGAAGCAGCGAAGGGAACTAGAGCTTATCTTTCCATAGGAGGCAGGCCTGGCCAGGGCCACTGGCTGCTGGCAGTTCTGGATTCTGCGCTTTTCTCTCCTGTCTCATCTTCCATCCTCCATCCCTCCTCTAAAATGTTCAGAGGACTAAGAGCCTGCAGGGAATCTTGCCAGCCCAAACACTCCCACCAGGGGTGGCCCTTGGCCCTGGGGCTCCTCCAGCCAGTGCCAAGCATATACAGCCCATTTCCAAGGCCAGGCACATGCGATGCAAAACCAGCTAGGCACCAGACATGACAGGGTACTGGTGAGGGGCAGGGGCTGGCTGTCCCAGAACACAAGACCTGCTCCTGGGCAGCTTCCCTTAGAAAAACAAAGCTGCCAGCTGCAAGTCCCAAGTCTAAGATGGGCCTGCACCAATTCCAGTGCTGTCCCTACAATCCCTTTCTTCAGATGCCCAGAACTTGCATAAACTTCAAGGTGCTCATCTCCAAATGGGTGAGGGACTCACCGACTCATATCAGCTGCCCTGGATCCACCCACAGGGAGCAGCAGGCCCAGGGGAGAGTCTCGAGAAGTGTCCACATTTGCCACTTTCCAGCTCTGTGGCTTCTCCAAGGTATCCAATGGCCCCAGATGAGAGCTCCAGAGCTCATGCTGCAGTGGTGAGCCTGGGCCGCCGATTATCCAATAATATTATCGGCAGGCATTAAATCTATCCTCAGTTAACCCAATGTCTTTAATAATAAAAAAGATTTTGCACTGGGGATAAATACTGTGTCTCATTTTCTCACTCTCACTGGTCTCCTGTCACTGTGCGCTTATTAATACAATCGCTAATATACGGCTCCCAATCAGCCACTAAAATGCCGCTGTTATTCCTACTAATTAGACAATAAAATATGGCTGTGCCAGGCTGTAAAAAGTAGGCTGCTGTGTGATTGGGGGCTCTGTGGGAGGTAAGCCACGGGGCCCCGGGCTCTAGACCGGCCACCAGGAACTGAGCCACCATGGCCAAAACCCTGCAGGCCCTGACTTCCAAGGACCCAGACACCACCAGAAACTCAGATAGAGGTGTTCCCTGCTGTATCTCCATTACTACATAACAAATTACCACACACTTAGCAGCTTAAAACAACACCCGGTAATCATCTCACCATTGTGTAGGTCAGACGTCCAGGCTTGGCTAAATTCTCTGCTCAGGGGCTCACCAGGCTGAAGTCAAGGTGTCAGCGGGGCTGCATTCTCAGCGGGAGGCTGGACAAGGGCCAAATCCACTCCCAGGTCCATCTCCTTCAGGCTGTTGGCGGAATACCATTCCTTGCAGCTGTAGGACTGAGGTCTCAGCTTTCTTGCTGTCAGCCAGGACTCACTCTCTGCTCCTAGAGGCTGCTTCAGGTCCTGGCCCCTGGCCCCTCTACAGTATGGTAGCTTCCTTCTGCAAAGCCAGTGGGACAGTCTCCCTTCAGTCTTAAACTGCATAATCTAATCGGAGAAGTGATATCTCCTCCTAGTCATGGTCCCTCTGTGCTCAGGGGAAGAGCATTGTGCAGGCCATGTATGCCAGGGGTGGGAATTTTGGAGTCCTGCGACCTCGGAATCCTGCCCAGCACACTCCATGTTAAGATCCTCCACTTGCCTGTCTTTGTGTGTAGGCAGCTGTTCTGCTGACAGCTGGACCTTGGTTCTAATCTCACTCCCCTTCCCCCACACACTGCAGAACAATCCCACAGCATCTGGTGGCTCTTCTTCCAGACCAAGCCTCCAGCCTCGGCCAAGGGGAGAAGAAAGCAGTGGGCTCAGGTACCGTGGGTGTGCAACGGACGGACTAAGCTTAAGACCCTCCCCAGGCTGCACAGCACGGAATAGGTATTTGCAAAAGCGTTCTCTTCACCAAGTAGCAATAATTCACTTCCAATCCAAAGAAGGCCCTCCCTCAGACCTTCTTACTGCTTCTCGTAAAAAAAAAAAAAAAAAAAAAATCTCCCCTTTTTCCCACCCTCCACCAACTGCTGAGGCAAAACAAATGCCATTACCCACCAGGTTATTTCCTCAATCTGGTTCTGGGCGCCCAGATTCCTGGACCCCACCCCAGATCAGTGGACCCAGAGAAATGGGATGTGCCTTTGTAAATCTCCCAGCCAGAGCTGCTGCCCAGGGGCTCTGAGGGAGAAGCAGGCCTTGGGCCCTGCCCTGATCCAGCTGCTTTCAATGAGCTCTTTAAGCCCAGAGAGGAAGCAAAAACAAATTGGCTTTTGACTTTAAGAATCAAGTATATATGAAAATGCACCCATCAGAATTAAAACACCATAACCCCAAATGACCCCTATAGCCTTCCAGATAAAGTCCACCTTCTTCCTGCTCCCCACTCCCAGGCCTGCAAGGGTGCCCCTCACCCCGTCTCCCTGGCCTTCTCTACTCCACCCAGGGCCCCTTACTCCTCCTGAGCCTTTAAGGGTCCCCTCAGCTGGGAACACTCCCCACTTTTTCTCCTTTGCTACTTATCTTCTTAATTCTCCATCTACTTGCCTTCTGCTATCGTTTATGCAAATATGTCTGTGTATTCTTTGATAGCCCTTCAATAGAGAGATGAATTCTAATTCTCCTCCCCTGCAATGTGAGCTAGCCTTAGTGACTCACGTCTAATGAATACAGTAGAAGTGATACTAGCTTACTCCCAAGGCCAAGCCACAAAAGGCAATATAGCTCCTGCCTGGCTCTCCTTCTCATGGGACAGATCTTCTTGTAATGCAGCTGCCATGCTGTGCGGAAACCCAGGTTACACAGAGAGGCCAAAACAGCCCCTTCTGAGGTTCTGGCCAATAGCCAACCTCCAACACCAGAGAAGTGAGTGAAGAATCCTTCAAAGATAACTCCTGCCCGTGCTACCATCTGACTACAAATACATGAGACCCCCAGAGTGAGAATCCCTAGATTAGCTATGAGATGCTAATAGTAGATGACTGGTGGTGGTTTACACCAATAAGTCTGGGTTGTTTATATGCATAACCAGGACAGGGCTCAAGGGGACTTGCAGCTCCATCTCTTTCTCACCTTCACACCTACCTTTAGGCTGGGTTCTGTGCCCTCCTCTGTGCTCCTAGAGCATTCTGCATAGCATCGTAGCTAAGAGTGTAGCCTCTGGAATAACAAGCTTGAGTTCAATGCCCAGCTGCTTGACCTACTGACTCTGTGACCTTGGACAAGTGTCTTATCTTCTCTGGACCTCAGTTACTTCATCTATAAGATGTAAATGATAAAAATAAAACCAGTATCAATGAAGAAACTTCGCACTAAGTTTTGGCAACTAGTAAGTGCCTGGTAGATGGTGGCTGTTATTATCTCTATCACAGCACTTGTTAAATGTTGTATCATGGCCAGGCTGTGGGAAGATCATGTTTAAATCTGTACGCCCTACTACACAGCCCAGAACCAGGCCCTTGGTGGACACTCAACAGGTATTTGTTGAATGAATGAATAAATATATCAAAAATAACCAACTAGTCTTGCCCCACATGTCTATGAAGCCATTGATTGCCAACCACTGCCCCAGCAAGGCAGTGGACAGGCTATAGAGAGAAGGATGGAGTATGTCCCTGGACTACAACCCAGGGCTGAGGACAAACTCCTGGCTAGGTTGGTGAAGGCAGGAAGGCGGCCAATATGGCCCTTCCAGCTTGAGGACTTCAGGTCATGGCATGCTGTGAAGACTTGTCTCTGTCCTCACACCCACCTCCCCTGAGACAAAGTGGTGTCTTAAGCCCCAGCCCAAGAACAGACTGAGCCACCTTTTAAGGTGATGGCCAAGGTCAGATGGTCGAGCACTGTGTGGACACAGAAGAAGGAGCCTGAATTATTTATGGCTGAGCTGAGGGAACTGGCTTGAACTGAAACCTGGTTTTTCTTCCCACTGCGTGCTCATCTTAAAGACATTACCAGTGAGAACAAAACCTGACCACTGAGAGGTCAAATGTAGATTTACTCAGGGGCTTGTTTGGCCAATCAATTGCTGTCTACAAGTCATGGGGGCTGTCGGTGGCCAAGGCCACCAGATGGGCACTGCCTGGGTAGTGCTTGGACACCCCAAGCTTCTACCAACAGGAGGCCCCAAATTCAGACTGCGATGTTTGTACCAATAGGTACTACACCGAGGGTCAGGCTTCCTGCAATACATCCCAGACCCCACCATACTCCTGCCTGGCCAGGCAGTGGTCTTCTCTCAAGGCTCCTCCCCTCCTACCACACACCCCACCCACAGTACCCAGGCCTAACAAGCTCCCTTCAGTCTAGCTGACACAGAAGACCTGAAATCAACATCCAGTCCAGCTACAGCCACAAAACATATTAAGCAGTTGCTGTGCGCAATAGAGGTCCTGACTTAGAGTCTCAGCTCTGCTAACACCAGCAACATAATCTTGAACAAAGCTTTTAACTCTCCTGAACCTTTCCATCTGAAAAATAGGGTGATACTCATATCACTCACACCTCACAGGTTGTTGTGAGACTTGAAGAGAGAACCCATAGAAATCACTTAGGAAAGTACCTAGCAAAAATTAGGTGTAAGAGAGGGTCAGGAAGGCTTCCTAGATGAGGGGACCCAGAGCTGGCCAGGAAGATTGAGCAGGAAGTAAAGAAAGAAAGAGGAGCACTACAGAACGTAAATGGCCTTGCCTCATAGCCGACCTGCTAGTCTCCTTAAAGGAGGGAACTCCAGGCCTCACTGTCTCCCCCAGCCTTGGAGGGTCTTCACAGTACCCCCTCACCAAGTCACCCAGCCCAGGTAGAAGAAAATCCCTTTCCCCCAACTGAAAGCAGTTGAAGCAAGAATTCCAATTTTTTTGAATTTTTCAAAAAAAAAAAAAACCACTCAAGGAAATTCAGAAAAAAGAACAGAATGTGTACAGAAAATGCAACTATCTAACAAGGAGGCTTTTAAGGAACACAGATCTTTTTTCACTCTTAGGCTATGTACTGCCCTTGGTGCTGGGCCTGGCAATCAGAGGCACACAGAGTCCCTCTCTGCCAACCAGGTGCCCAGCCCAGCTGTTCAGACTGTGACCAGTCTGAGATGGGCCTTGTACCTAACTGCACCCAGACAGGGTCCCCAGCCTCTGAGAGTGTGGAGGGTCCCGAGGTAGTTCCTCTGGCCTGGCCCCACCCAGCCCGTGCTGTACTCCTAAGCTCTCTCTGGTCCCTGCTACACCCTCACCTCCCTGCCACCCTTAGATCCTGCCCTTTCCTCAGCGGTGCAAGTAAGGCCAGCTTTCCCCCACTCTGAGGACTGGGTCTTCCTGCCTGAGAATTCCACCCTGCCAGCCTGCAAGACTAAGCACGCCCTTCCCCCCCATCCCAGGGAGCTCGAGACCAGCCTAGGTAACATGGTGAAACCCAATCCTGTCTCTAAAAAAAAAAAAAAGGAAAAAAGGAAAAATTGAATTAGCTAGGCATGGTGGTGCATGTCTGCAGTTCCAGCTACTCAGGAGGCTGAGGGTAGGACTGCTTGGGCCCTGAACATCGAGGTTACAGTCAGCCATGATCATACCATTTGCACTAGAGCCTGGGTGACAGAGTGAGACCCTGTCTCAAAACAAAACAAAAAAAGTCAGATTTTGCAAAATCTGCAAATGATAGACTCAGGTGACCAGAATCAACTTCTTTAGGAATAGTCTCTTGGAAGGTGGGGACCTCACCTCAACCCTTATCTCACCCCCTAAACACAGGTGGCAGGGGACAAAGACTTGAAGCATGGCAACAGATTCTGACTTTAGAATAAAGGCGGCCACAGCCATTGGCATGTCTATGAGCTGCTGCGCATCAGCACCTCTCTCCTGGCAGCAAACCACCCCCACACCCAAGCCTTGGGGCAAATCTCAGAGAACAGGCCAGGTAGAGGGCCCTGGCAGGGGGTCAGCTTAGGTGGTGTCCTGGGGATAGCTGCACGTGGCAGTCCTGCCGCCGTCCCCCTGTGTCTCCACACTTTCCCTGGCGCCTGGGACCTGGAGACTCAGAAAACATGTTTGCATCTGTCAAGCCCAACAAGTCATTAATTACACTTTGGGGAAAGTCACAGAGGCAGGGTGTGTATGGGCAAACACGGTTCAAACATGCTAAGGCAAACTCTGAGGTTATGTTTGACACTGCTGGGATTATTGCCGTAAGTCTCTGTTTTGGTTGACTGCAAATCCCAAACTTTCCAGTGTTCCTTTTGGAAGGTCTTTGAACTGAAAGATTCAAGCCTATACTGCTCCTTCCTTCCCTGGGGGAGTTCCCTCAGTCACTGTGACCTCAGCTATGGCCCTTGAGGATTGAGGGGTCTCCCCAAGGTCCCTCTTCCAGCCCCAAAGGTGAAAACACTCCCCAGAGCCACTGCCAAGGGGTTGAAGCAGAATTAACCTTGTCACAGCCCTCAGCCTGCTGCTGCTCTGACTCAGGATTCTGGGAAGGACTTTTGGGGCCAGGACTCTTGTTTTTTGTTTTGGGGGGAGTTTTTTTCTTTTCTTTTCTTTTTTTTTTTTTTTTTGAGACCGAGTTTTGCTCTTGTTGCCCAAGCTGGAGTGTAATGGCATGATCTCGGCTCACTGCAACCTCCACTTCCCAAGTTCAAGCGATTCTCCTGCCTCAGCCTCCCAAGTAGCTGGGATTACAGTCACTCAACACCACGCCTAGGTAATTTTTTGTATTTTTAGTAGAAATGAGATTTCACCATGCTAGCCAGGCTGGTCTCAAATTCCTGACCTCAGGTGACCCACCGGCCTCAGCCTCCCAAAGTGCTGGGATTACAGGCATAAGCCACCACACCCGGCCAGGACTCTTGTTTTACAGGTGGGCTCAGGCTCATAGCAAGCAGGGCCCTATCTAGCTCCAGCTAAGCTCTGAGTTTCTAGAACTGTAGAATCATCCAGGAATCCTGTTAAAGTACCAGTTCGGACTCAGCAGGTAGGGAGCAGCACCTGAAATTCAGCATTTCCCACATGCTCCAGGTGATGCCCATGCTGCTGGTCCACAGACCACACTCTGAGTAGCAAAGCTCGAGAGTAGCGCTGCCCAGCAGAAAGGAGCCACATAGGTCATTTTAAATTGTCTCCTAAACGCATCAAAAAGTACATGTCATAATGTATTTTATTTAACCCAATGTGTCTAAAAGAGTATTATGTCAACAAATAATGAACATAACAAATTACTAATGAGATAGCTTACATTCCTTTTCTGTACTCAGTCTTCAAACTGCAGGGTGCATTTTACCCTCACAGCACATGTCAATCTGAACTAGCCACATTTCCACACTCAGGGGCCACATGTGGCTAGTGGCTGCTGTATTGGACAGGGCAGCTCCAAGGGATGGGAGAAAAGGAAAAGAAGATGAGAGAAAAGAAGAAAAATCAAGGAGGAGCCACAGAAGACTTGCCTTGGGACAATACAGAAAGAGCACAGCAATGGATTCTAGACTCAGCCCTGCCTGTCACTCAGTTTGTTGCCTGAAGAGAGTCAGGTAAACTCTGGACCTAGCCCTTTCCACTAATAAAATGGGTATACCAATGCCTGACCATCACTAGGCCCAAAATCGGATCAAGACACTTTCCCCAGCTTATGGAGCTTATCAACATTGGGTTTTGCAGAGCAGATATCTAGAGTCTCCAGGCAATAATACCCAGCTCCCCAGGGTGGGGCCTGAGCCCTCCAGAGAGTCTCTGTGTTCACGGTTCACGCCGAGCCTCCTGGGGACTGGGCAGGCTGGCAGGGGCTGTATCCCCACTCCAAAACCACCCTGAACAATCTGGCCCTATTTAGGAAGGGCACTTTGCTGTCACTGTGAATCAAGGAAATGCAGGCAGATAGAATGAGTGCTGCTACCCATCTCAAGCTATCAGAGGGGCTATTTTCAGGTCCTTGCTGTTGAATTCATCTTCACATCCTTTGCTCTAACCTTTTCCTGTGCTTCAAGAGCTGAAGCACCAGAGAGGCTGGTCCAGGTGGGTATTCTGGTCTGGCCACTTCCTGGATCTCTGAGGCCCAATAGGGATTTGGGAGAAGTGAACTTTGTAGAACTCAGGAGCAGGGTGGGGCACGGGATTTGAATACAAGCCTATACTAGCGAAGCACTGAACGCCACATATAATCTTAGTTACCAACACTTTACAGACATCAAACCTGTGGGAGGCGGAGGAGGAAAAGGAGCAGGAGAAAGGTAAAGCCAGGCTAGGTGACCTTACAACATAACCCAGCAAATCCCTAAGCCAGGAACTGAGCTTTCTAACACCTGGTCCTGTGATACTGCTGCACCAGCGGATGCCAGGTGAACCAGCTGCCACCTCTGGCTCCCCTTTGGGGCACCAATGGACACGGTACCTGGCCCAGCCTCCAGGGAGCCACACACACAGCTCACGAGCCTGGTTCTCTGAGACAGCAGTGAACCTCCCACCAATGCCCCAGACTCTTCCAGCCCCTGGTCAAGAAGCATTCTTGTCTCGGTCACACTAACAGAGTCTGAGCCAGGGGTCCTCAGAGCCTGCCTGTCTCACATTCCTGAAGGAGATACTCACAAGTCCTCCAAACCCCAGCTGGGAACCAAGCATCTCCAGGCACTGGAGGGAGGTTTTAAGTTCAACAGAGGCAAGAAGAACCCATGGACTCCTGCACCGGCTGGAAAGAAAAGGTGGGTCCAATAGCCATGCCGTCTTCCAGCAATCCCCAGATAAGAGTCCCAGCAGGAGAGGCCCCTGGTCCCTACATCACCCTTGATATGAGGGCACTCACTTAGCTCCCTTTGGGCCTTGATGAAGTTAATAAAAATAATTAATCCCCTACTCTACCCACTGGAACCACCTCTTGGTGAGTTCTCCTTGCTCGGTGATATAATACATACTATTTATCCCCAAGCTATTTTGTCCCCCAACTGGTCCAAGGTCTAAGGATAAGAAACACTCCCAGTCTTCTCTCCCGAGCCTAAGATAACCCCACCATGCCAAGTGGGCTCTGGTGCCAGCTGCCCCTTGCTTTCACCTTCACAGTCCTTTGAGCTCCATGCGTCTGGCCATGTGTGTCCCCATATCTCACTGCATTCCTCTCAAGGTGCCAGGCCTGCACGTGGCAAACCCAGTGCCCCATGCTTCTCTCCTGGCGGAGGAAAGTGCCAGCAGGGTGACCTCTGCTCACCCTTCAGAGTTCAACTGAGACATCACCTCTTCCAAGAAGCTCTCCCCAGCTGAGTCAGGTACCTCTCCTCCAGGTTCCCACAGAACCCCATCCTTCCCCATTCCCAAGGGAAACTGGGAGGTAACTTGGCATCTTTGTTTGACTGGTGACTGGTATATGCAGTTGGAACTCCAAAAATTCTGGCTCATGGAATGAGCATGCTTCTTAACAAATCCAGCCAACCACATGGCCCAGGGCACTGACACACACAAATACTCACAGACTCAGCAAACACACCCTCCTGAGCCATGACTGCAAAGATCCTGCTGAGAGTGCCTTTGAAGTTCAGATAAATGCTGGGCACAGTTCTTCAGGCCAAGATGGGGGCAGCCGGGTGGAGACAGGCCCCCTGCCAGTGCCACTACCTGCCTCCTTCTCTCACCCCAAGAAACCTACACAGCAATTTCAGGAGGAAAAGCAGTCAACAAAGACAGCAGCTGCCTCCCTCGACAACCAGACCCCCAGAGAGTTTAAATGGAAATAAAATAATCTCGCTTCGTCGCCCGAACCACAGTTAGGCACAGTCAGGGGAGAACAGCCAGCTAACTGCTTCTTTGAAGAGGCGAAGACTCTTTTACCCAAAAGCTATTTGTCCTCCGTAAATGGGATTTTAGAAACAGTGCTAAAAGGAGAGGCTATGGCCGCAAGAGCCTAAGCTTGTATTATACATTAGACAGATACTTAAAAATAAAACATGATTAAAAGGAAAGCTATAAATGACAGCTGAGAGCTCCAGACCCTCTGAGGCCTTCATGCAAATGTCTCACTGCTCTGTCAGTCCCAGAAATCTGGGCCAAACTGTAATCATTTCTCTGATTTTTAAAAAATGTTGTCACCCCACCTGCTTTGAGGGGCTCTGTTCTGTCCCTGGTGGTGGGCTCAGATCTGAGGAAGGGAGGCTCTGAGCAGGGGTCAAGCACTGGTGCCGGGGGGCACTTTGGAGTTGCCATCCCGCAGAGGTCTGTGTGCATGCTCACTGATGACCCTCCACGGGCTCCCTGAACATTCGCCTGGTCCGGGAGGCCTCCCTCATCCGTCATCGGGCTAGCTCGGTGTCCCCTTTTCACAACACTCATCACACCCTGGGCCACCAGGCTGTGTGTGGCTTCCATGGGGTCGGGAACCCTGCCCTACTCTGGGCAATCAGTGAGATTAACTAAAGAACAGTGCGTCCCACACACACGCACTAAGAGACATGCCAAGAAGGAGCCCAAACGCCGGCCAGTAGACACCGGCGTAGTCAGCCTTGCTTGGTCTTGTTAGTTACTGCTGTTATTCTTACCAACATTCATCAGTGATGGCTGCAGTTCCAGCCTTTGGCCAATGCCTCCATTTATGCCTAGTGTTCCATTATTGGAATGCTAAGCATGTGGGGGTTATTTACATTCTACTGCTCAAGGTCATCACTAAGGTATGATTTTTCAAATTCAAAAAATTGCAACCTCAGGCATAAATGGGTTAATCACTGTTAAGACCCCCTTAGAACCATCATAGGCTAAACTTTTCTGAGTCTTCCCTTTTCAGAGAAAATGAACTTATTTCCTGTCATTTTTTAACTGAAGTCCATACTTTATTCAGATTTTAGTAGTTTTTGCCTAGTGTCCTTTTCCTGTTCCAGGATCTTCTCTAGGATCCCAATGACACTTAGTTGTCACATCTGCTTATGTTCCTCTTGGCTGTGAGATTTTTCTCCTACTTTGCTGAGTTTTGATGACCTCAATCGTATTGAAGGGGACTGGTCAGGTGTTTTCTAGAACGACCCTCTATTGGAATTTGTCTGATGTTTTTTCTCATGATTGAACTGGGTTTATGGGTGGAAACCCAGAGATAAAGTGCCATTTTCATCATATCATACCTGGAGTACATGCTGTCGACGAGATTTATCATTGTTGACATTGACATTGGTCACCTAGCTGAAGGAGTGTTTGTCAAGTTTCACTAGATCTTTTAATCAAAATCTTTCCCACCTCCCTAAAGGCCACATCAAAAATCACCTCCACCTAGAAGTCACCCCAGATTACAAGTGCACATACAGGCACACATACTCTATTGGCTCCTCTCAGGACTTAGCACACCTCTAAGTATCTCAAATGTCTGTGAACTTTCCAGTCTCCTCATTTTCACTGGATGTTCTGTGAGGCAGTGACCCAATGCCCAGCAGGCATCTAGCCTACAATAAAAAGTGACCACACATTTAGTGCTCACTGATAGTATCTCACAGGCACTATCTGGCTATAAGCCAATGAGGGACGAAGGTCTCTTGTTATTGCCATTTTAAAGATGAAGAAGGATCTTGTACAGCAAGTAACCAGCAGAGCCAGGATCTGGCTGTGTGGCTGTGCAGTCGGTTCCTTCACAGCTCTGCGCCACTCCTCCCCTCCATGGGTAGGTAAGCACGTTCAGCTTACCCTCAACTGCTGGCTCGAGGACATGCTGCTGTAATGGAGGCAGAAAAGTTTGATGGGCTGAGAGTCTGAGGTCTCTAACAACAGCACCAAGGAAGTGAGGCTCTGTCCCACCCAGGCTCTGTCCCGCTCCCAGCCCTGGCAAGTATGGACCATGCCACCAGCACACCCCCATCCCTGTATGCCCTCAAACAACCACAAGCCATTAAAAAAAAAAAAAAAAAAAAGTCAGACAGGTAATCTGCTCATGTCATAACGAAGCTTAAAGGAGGCACATCTCACATGAGTTTGAAAACCCAATCATCACACTTAGGAACCACAAAGATCAACCCTTAGCATTTTTGACATCCGGAGATGGGAGGCCGGGCTGTGCACTTGCTAATGTATTGTGTCAGCGAGAATTCGAATGATGCACGTGGAGCTGGAACATCTCCCATAAATTTTGTTTCATTAAATTTTAAACTTTAATAAAACAATGACACATTGCAAGTGCCAGCTCTGGACTTCCTCATCCCCACCACCTACCATCATGGGTTCCCCAAGAGCCCTCCCACTGGCAGAGTCTTCAGAGTGTTCAAGGCTTTCCTATGGTGTTGGCATTGGACCCTGGGCCCTGGACTGGGAAACCAGTAGACAGGGGATCCAGTGGGAGTAGATGGCCTCAGAAAGCCCAGGTGGGCACATGGCTAGGTTTGACCCAGGCAACCCATATGACAGGTGTCTGGTCTCCAAGAAAGGAGAAAGAGAACTGGTATCATCAGCTCTGATTAGGGATGAGTCTCTATGCTGATTCTCCAGGGACCCAGATTTAACAGTGGAGTTAAGAGCTAGGACCCTAAGTTTCCTAGAGTCAGAGAGACAGTAAACTGGGCTCCAGAATAATCATCCCCTGCTCTCCAACAGCTACACCAGAATAGCAAGTCCTCCCTTCTGTGCCCCTTCTCCTCCATTTTCCTTCAGATTTAAATAAAAGGTAGGGAACAAAGTAGTCCGCATCCACTTGGCCAAGATACTTCTCCAAGCTTCACTTCTCCTAATCATGCCACCTCCACTCTGGCACTGGTCTGGGGAGATGAGAGGACTGTCACATGTGTCCCCACATCAGCCCCCTTCAGCAGAAACAGAGAGTAAGGGGGTCTCCTGCACAGGAAGGGCAGCATGGCCTCCCAGTTCCCCCCTTACACAGCAACAGCCCCAAGGACGCTGCTTCCTCACCCCCAGCCCACTTCTTGCCATTTGCTGGATTTCATGCCTTCTCAAATCAGACTTCCTGCAGAAATGCTTTAGGAAAAACATTACAAAACAAACTGGTGACTGCGAGTACAACACTGAGCTTCCTAGCACCCTGCAGCCCCTCCACCATACACTCCTTATGAAGTCCCTGGGAGGCTCCCATGGAAGTTCAGCCTACTTAGCTCAGCACTTTTCAAGCGCCATTTCTAGCCATCATTGCTTTTTTCCAGGCCAGAAATCTTGTTGAAAGGATGTAAAAGAAGAAAGAAAGAGATCTGCTAGCCTTGGAACTAATCTATTGTCATTCACCAATGGGCACTCCATCGGTTTTGTAAAGCTTTCACTATGAAGCAGCTCCTAAGTCCAAGCAAACAAACCAGCCTATGGAGTTCCATCAAGGACCCAGGAATCCCTGGAGCAGGCACTACAGACCCTCCCCGCTGGTGTCAGATGTCAAGGGCCTCCAGGATTGCTGACTCTCCGTGCTGCAGCCGCTCCCTCCCTCACTTCCACACCAAGCCCATTAGGTTTTCTTTAGTTCTCAATGCCCTGCAAGGATAAACGTGTTTTCTTAAAATGAAGAAATTTTTTTCTCCCCCAAAGGGTGAGAATGTTTCACACTAGGGAGAAGAACAGGAGAAACAGTTCAATTAGGTTTAAGGCATACGCCCACCAAACCCCCTCTTTTGTAATTGAAAGTAATGAACTTTAATAAAAAACCAGCACAGCCCCTTCAGCGTCAGATTAGATAGATGTCACTGAAACTCATTTGAGCGCTGTCTTTCAAGATTCCTTCCGCAGGGCATTGCAATGAGCGAAAGCCAAGGAGGAGGAGGAGAGGTTAATAGTTCTGACTCCCTTCTAATCAGCCTCAGCTGGAAGGAGACTCTGGGACTAGATGCCTGCTGCCTGCCAAAGCCCCTCGCCAAAGATCTGTGGAACCCAAATCAGGGCTCAGCCTTCACGGTCACTTCACGGGTTGACCAGTCTGGGAACACGCAAATGTACAAATATGCACACACACACACAGAGCAAGCTTGCGGAGTCCAGGCCACAGCACCCCTCCCTGCCAGCACCCTCTCTCACCCAGCAAGCGTCCTTCAATCAATTGCCAAGGAGCCCCACGTCATCATCCCACCTGCAGAATGCTCATTCAGGCCCTGAGGCATTTTCAAGAGAAAGATTCACAAATTCACGCCTTGAACGCTGACCTTCTCCTAAACGCTGTGGGGCCTGTCACCCCAGCACAACTCAACAGACTCATCTAGCATCTTTCACCCAAAACAGTGACTCCCCCTGACTTCCCTAGTCTTCTCTTACATGTCTTTATTACAAAAGTCATAGATGTTCATTATAGAAAATTCAAAAACACAGAAAAGCCGTATGAAGAAGATGAGAATATCTCATAGTATCACCACTCAGAAATCACATTAACATTTTGGTTTATAGCCTTCCACACATTCTGTGTGCATATGAAGACAGGTTTTTCTTTTTGTGGGAGTGTTTTTTCTAAAGCAAAAATGAGATCTGATTGTTGACTTCCTTGTCTCCGTTCCTATCAAAGTGCATTCTCTGTCACACAGACTCAGAATCTATGACACCCCTGTTCCCCCAAAACCCACTTCTGGGCACTCACTGAGCTTGTGGCACCTCCTTCATTTGTCCCTTTATCTACATTCTCACTGCTTTGTGGCCGCCATCAGGCCCCCAGTGCCCTAAGGCCGAGTTCTCATTACCCTCCTCACTGGTCTGCCCTCCTCACCCAGGAGGAGGGAGAGGTTAATTGGTTTTGCCCACCATCTGTTTGTGTTCTAAACACATCTGAGCAGAGTTCACAATCAACATCCTCTCCAAGGAGTGGATGCCTCAGTCCCAGAGGTTGGTTAGATGATGGTACATTCCAGCCATGGAATACCACGCAGCCGTGCATAAATGGCGCAGTGGGAGAATGTTTAAGACTTGGAGAAATGTTTAAAAAGCAGCATACACAACAATATTTACAGTAAAATCTCAATCTTGTTAAACATTGTGTATATTTATAAATACATGCATGTACCTATCACAATGAAGTGATATGCACTAAAAAATTAATACTAATCTGCAGATTATTTAAAATTTCTTCTTTGTGCTTCCTTGGATCTTCCCACATTTCTATATTGAACATTTTTGCTTTGTGAAATTTTTATTTTTAAAAATGTAGAGGGAGAGAGATCCAAGATGGCCGATCACTAGCAGCTCAGGATTGCAGCTCCCAGTAAAAGCGCAGAGAGCCAGCGGACGCCACACTTACCGATAAATTTTTGCTGCCCACGGACCAGGACATTCCCAGTGGAGGAGCCCCACGGGTCGCTAGCATGACCCTTTCGGCTGGCGCGGCTTTTTTGCCGGCGCCTCGGCTCGGCGGCTCTTGGTGCGGAGTAAACGGGACTGAGTCTCCTTTTGGATGATGTTTGGCGCTCTGGGAAGTCAGAGCAGTCCATCCAGCTGATTGAAAAAAGGACTGAGAAGCCAGACCGGAGACCCCCGGGCAGAAAAGCACCACGAATTTCAACGCTCCTGTCTTAGCTAGCGTTGCGAGTCGCACAGTGAAAAGTACATAGATTCCGGAGCTGGGAATTAACAGGCTGGACGTCCACTCAGAGACCTAATTTGAAAGTGGGTGATTACAAAGACGACAGATGGATAAAACCATAAAGATGCCAAGAAGCCACCGTAAAAAAACTGAGAACACTCAAAATCAGAAAGTCTCTCCTACAGAGGACGCTAGTTCCTCATCAGTAACGGAGCAAGGCTTGATGGAAAACGAGTGTGAAGAATCATCA
>PVKP010031814.1:13868-26697 GCA_004027715.1 Plecturocebus donacophilus | reverse complement strand
GTTGTGTTTTTCAGCTCCATCAATTCACTTATATTCTTCTCTAAGTTATCCATTCTCGTTAACATTTCGTTAAATCTTCTTTCAAGGTTCTTAGTTTCTTTGCATTGGGTTAGAACATGTTCTTTTAGCTCACAGAAGTTTCTTATTATCCACCTTCTGAAGCCTGATTCTGTGAGTTCATCACACTCATCCTCCGTCAGGCCTTGTTCTCTTGCTGATGAGGAGCTGCGATCCCCTGTAAGAGGAGAGACATTCTGATTTCGGGTGTTCTCAGCCTTTTTGCACTGGTTTCTTCCCATTTTTGTGGAGTTATCCACCTGTCGTCTTTGTAATTGCCAACTTTCAGATTGGGTCTGAGTGGACGTCCGGCTTGTTGGTTATGAAGTTTTTTCTGTTTCTTAGTTTTCCTTCGGCGGACGCCCCTTCCCCACAGAGCTAGGCCTTCCCGGGTTCAGCTGTGCTTGCTGTGCTTCCTGGGTTCAGCTGTGCTTGCTCTCAGTCCTCAGCGCTTCCAATTGCTCTTCCCCTTGTGGGGATGGGACCAGTGGAGCCCGACTAAAAGGGCACCCAGTCCCGTACACTCCGCACTGAGAAGCACCACACTGGAGCACCGGCAAAATAGCCGCGCCGGCCAAAAGAGTCGCACCGGCGACCCGTGTGGCTCCTTCGCTGGGAATCTCCTAGTTTGTGGGCATCAAAAATTCGTCTGCAATTGCAGCATCCACTCACTCTCTGCGCTTTCACTGGGAGCTACAATCCTGAGCTGCTGCTATGCGGCCATCTTGGATCTCTCTCCGCCTGGTGATGAAATTTTTTCTGTTTCTTAGTTTTCCTTTGGCGGATGCCCATTCCCCACAGAGCCGAACCTTCCCGGGTTCGCTGTGCTTGCTGTGAAACTCTCAGTCCTCAGCGCTTCCAATTGCTGTTTTCCTTGTGGGGATGGGACCAGCCGAGCCCAACGTGTATACTTCGCACCGAGAAGCGCCGCTCTGGGGCACTGGCAAAACAGCTGCGCTGGCCAAAAGAGTCGCGCTGGCGACCCGTGTGGCTCCTCTGCCGGGAATCTCCCGGTCTGTGGGCAACAAATGTTCGTCGGAAAGTGCGGCATCCACTCATTCTCTGTGCTTTCACTGGGAGCTACATTCCTGAGCTGTTGCTAATCGGCCATCTTGGATCTCTCCTCCACTTTATTTTTTTTTAAGACAGAGTTTCACCATGTTGGTCAGGCTGATCTTGAACTCCCGACCTCAGGTGATCCACCCACCTTGGCCTCCAAAGTGCTTAGATTACAGTGGTGAGCCACCACGCCCGGCCAAGATTTTATCTTGAGTTAACTTGCTTAATTTTGAAAATGTAACCAAACCCTTTTTATTTATTTGTTTATTTTTGAGATGGATCTCACTATCTTGCCAGGCTGGTCTCAAGCTCCTGAGCTTAAGCAGTCCTTCCACCCTGGTCTCCCAAAATGCTGGGATTACAGGAGAGAGCCACTACACTTGGCTTTAATTTTGTTTTTTAGATTATTTCTGAGAAAGCATTAGTGAACTACTTGACTTGCAGGATTAATTGTGGTCACTATAGTTTCATTCACTAAAATATTCCAAGAGAAAAAAGCTGACCTTGCAGTGTCTTCCAGGCAGGATATCTTTTAGTGGAAAAGAATCTTTGTTTTAATTAGCAATAACAAATCTGAATTCTGTATAATTGCTCTTACCAGCCAGATGTTAGGGAGTTGGATGATAGCTATAAATATTTATCCCATGATAGTGTCCTGTTTAACATATGACTTTACTGACAGGCTCGTGAAGCTGTGGAAATGCGTGCCCAAGTAGAGAGAAAAATGGCTCAAAAGGAAAAGGAAAAACATGAAGAGAAACTTAGAGAAATGGCCCAGAAAGCCAGGGAGAGAAGAGCTGGGATCAAAACTCATGTGGAAAAAGGTATGACATTCTCATTACTGAATTGAATTTACTTGGTGAATAAAATATATCTCATTTTAGAAAATCTTTTTTTCCTACTGCATATAAAGTAGGTACATATAAACAAAATTTAGATACGTCAGAAATAGTTTAGAAATGGAGAGTAATCTGTGCGTTAGTAAGCTGAAGCAACAGGAGATAAGAGTATATATTTAAAGGTGGGCCTTCAGTTTGGGACTGTACCAGAAGTTTTTAAACTGCTGAGCAATATACTTTTCAAAATTGCGTTATTACTCAAATGATAGACTTGATTTTTCTCTTATTTTAATATCAAAACTTAAGAGAAATTAGATCTCTAACTGAATAATTCAGCTCTCATATGGTAAAATAATCCAGAGTTTTTCTGTCTTGTAGGCTAACGCATTTCTAATCATTAAATCTGCCAGTATTTTCTCTCTGGCTTTACTTAGTGGTCTACATTGGTGTATTAATTCAATTGGAGTGGGAAGATGAATCCTAATTGAAATTTTGTAAGGGTGTTTTTTCTTGCATTACTAAATTCTTACCTAGTACATTTATTCATTCTTTCATTTATGTAGTTCATATTGAGCATCTGCTGTGTGCAGGGTTCCCTTTTAGACGTAAGGGGTTTTTACTAGACAGTGGATGAGGGAATAGGATATAACAGTTAACATTCTAGTGAGTGTAGACAGACAAAAGTTAATCATGTAGTATAGTAAAAGGTAGTAATTGCTGTGGAGGAAAAACAATACAGGGAAGGAGGATATAAAATTGCCACAAGGTGAGAGTGGTCAAATAGCCCTGACTTCTGAGATAGTACCTTTAGCAGAAATACTTGAAGGAAGTAAGGAAGCAAGCCATGTGACTATCTGGAGGAAGAGCATTCCACAAAGAAGGGCCAGCAAGTACAAAGCTCAGAGATGGGAGTATGCCTAGTGTGGCTCGAGGAAGAGCAGGCAGGACAGTAAGGCTGGATTATATAAGAAAGAAGGGGATAAGTAGGAGATGAGGTGTCAGAATAGTTAGGGCAGGTGGGAAGAGTAGTGGCCAGATTATGTTTGGCCATTACTTAACCATTGTAAAGATAAACCTTCTACTTCAAGTGAAAAAGGAAGCAATTGCAGGGTTTGAGTAGAGTGATGTGATCTGACATACTGTTTTCCAGCTTTATTGAGGTATAATTGGCAAATAAAAATTGCATAAACTATACAACAAGATGTTTTAGTATACAGTGTGAAATGTTCACCAGTGTCCAGCCAGTTTACTTCCAATCACATCTTATAATTACTTTTTAAGTTTTTTGTTGAGAACATAGAAGATGTACTCTCTTAGGTTTCCAGATGGAAAGTCTCGACTGTTGAAAAAAAAAAGATCTACTCTCTTAGCAAATTTCAAATATACAATGCAGTATTGTTAACTATAGTTACCATACAGTATATTAGATCTCCAGAATTTACTCATCCTGCCTAAATCAAACTTTGTACCATATGACCTTTCCCCTAACATATATTTTTGAAAGACCTCCCTGGCTGCTGTCTTAAGAATAGATTACTGTGAAATGGGCATGGGTTAATGCCTTCCAAGTAAACTATAAGAGATACGGTAACAAGTGGTAGCAAAAACATGGTCAGATATTGGATGTATTTTGGTGGTAGAGTTGGTGGTAGAGTTGACAAAATTTGTTTGTGGATTAGATGAAGATACGAAAAAAAAAGTAGGAATTAAGGATGACTCTGCACCTGGCCTTTCCTGTTACTTTATTCTGAAAATTTTCAAACATACAGAAAAGCTAAAAGAATTATATAATGAACACCCATATCTCCTACCACTTAGTCTATGCTTAATTTTTTTTTTTAACAATTAACATTGTTCCCATGAAAGAAAGCTCAGGACTTGACAGCTTCACTGCTAAATTCTTCCAAACATTTAAAGAACTAAATAACAGTTGTACTCAAACTATGCCAAAAAATTGAAGAAAAGGGAATGCTTCCAAATTTATTCTACAAAGTCATTAGACAAATATACAACAAATAAGAAAACCACAGGCTAAATCATTGGTAGTTATAGATGCAAAAATCCTGAACAAAATTCTAACAAACAGAATGCAACAAGACATTAAAAAATCATTCATCATAATCAACTGAACTATCCTTCATCCCAAGGATGCAAGGATGATTCAGTATATGCAAATTAGTAAGTGTGATACATCACATTAATAGAACCAAGAATAAGAACCATAGCATTATTTCAATAGAACCTGAAAAAGCATTTCATAAAATTCAACATCCCTTCATGATGAAAACGCTCAACAAAGTGGGCTTAGAAGGAACATACCTAAAAATATTTAAAGCCACATATGACAGACCCACAGCTGACATTATACTGAATGGAGAAAAATTGAAAGTCTTTACTCTGAGATCTGGAACAAGGCAAGGGTGCCAGCTTTCACCACTGTAATTCCACATAGAACTGGAAGTCCTTGATAGAGGAACGTAGGCAAGAAAAAGAAATAAAGGGCATCCAGATTGGAAAGGAAGGCCAGGCGCAGTGGCTGACACCTGTAATCCCAGCACTTTGGGAGGCTGAGGCAGGTGGATCACTTGAGGTCAGGAGTTCAAGACCAGCCTGGCCAACACGGTGAAACCCTGTTTCTACTAAAACTACAAAAATTAGCTGGGTATGGTGGGGCTCACCTATAATCCCAATCCCAGCTACTTAGGACGCTGAAGCACAGGAATTGCTTGAGCCCGGGAGGCAGAGGTTACAGTGAGCTGAGATCATGCTACTGTACTCCAGCATGGGCAACAAAGCAAGACTCGAAAAAACAAAACAAGGAAGACATCAAATTATATTTCATCAGAGACAGTATGATCCATATTTAGAAAAACCTAATGATGCCACCAAAAAACTTAAAACTGATAAATGAATTCAGTAACATTACAAGATACAAAACCAACATACAAAAATTTATAGCATTTCTATAAACAAATAGCATACTCAAGCTGAAAAACAAAAAGGCAGTCCCATTTATAATAGCTACAAAAAACTACCTAGGAATAAATTTTTTTTTTTTTTGAGATGGAGTCTCACTCTGTTGCCCAGGCTGGAGTGCAGTGGTACAGTCTTGCCTCACTGCAACATCTGCTTCCTGGGCTCAAGTGATTCTCATGTCTCAGCCACCCAAGTAGCTGGGACAACAGCCACGTGCCACCACCCCTGGCTAATTTTTTTTTTTATTTTTAGTAGAGATGGGGTTTCACTACATTGGCCAGGGTGGTCTGGGACGTCAGATGATCACCCTCCTTGGCCTCCCAAAGTGCTGGGATTATAGGCACAAGCTACCATTGCCAGCCTTATAAGAATAAACCACAGAAATGAAAGATCTTCACAAAGAAAACGATAAAAGACTGATGAAAGTAATTGAAGAGGAGGCTGGGCATGGTGGCTCACACCTGTAATCCCAACACTTTGGGAGGCCAAGGCAGAAGGATTACTTGAGGTCAGGGGTTCAAGAGTAGCCTAGGCAACATAGAACATAGATCCTATCTCTCTCTCTTTTTTTTTTTTTTTTGTTCCAAGTACGACACAATAGCACCCTATCTCTTTTTTAAAAAAAATAAAATTTTAAAAAAAGACATTGAAGAATCATAGTAAGGAAAGATAGCCCATGCTCATGAATTGGAAAAATTAGTATTGTTAAAATGTTCATACTACCCAAAGCTAACTATAGACGCAATGCAGTCCCTATCAAAATACCAGTGACATTCTTCACAGAAATAGAAAAACAATACAAAGCTCTGTATGGAACCGCAAGAGACCCCAAATAACCAAAGCAATTCTGAATAAAAGGAACAAAACTGGAGGCATCACACTGCCTGGCTTCAAAATATACTACAAAGCTGTAGTAACCAAAGCAGCATGGTACTGCGATAAAAACAGACACATAGACCAGTGGAACAGAATAGAGAATGCAGAAATAAATGTATTGGTTGTAAATGCATGGAGTTTTCGTTTGTTTGGAGACAGGGTCTCACTTTGTCATCCAGCCTGGAGTGCAGTGGTGTAATCTTAGCTCACTGCAACCTCTGCCTCCCAGGCTCAAGCTGTCCTCCCGCCTCTGCCTCCCAAGTAACTGGGACTAAAGCATGCACCACCACACCTGGCTAATTTTTGTATTATTTGTAGAGATGGGGTTTTGCCATTTCACCCAGGTTGGTCTTGAACTCCTGGCCTGAGTGAACCATCCGCCTCGGCCTCCCAACGTGCATTACAGACATGAACCCCACCGTGCCCAGCCCATGCATGGATTTCTAACAATGATGCCCAAAGCATACATTGGGGAAAGGATAGTCTCTTCAGTAAATAATGCTGTGAAAACTGAATATTCACATGCAAAAGAATGAAAACATACCCCTATTTCTTATCTCATACAAGAATCACGTTAAAATGGATTAAAGACTTAAATGTAAGGCCTGAACTATGAAACTACCAGATGAAGACATTGGGACATGCTTCAGAACATTGGTCTGGGCAAAGATTTTTTGGGTAAAATCTCAGAAGCACAGACAGCAAAAGCAAAAATAGACATACAAGATTGTGTCAAGCTAAAAGGCTTCTGCACAGCAAACAGTCAACAGAGTGAAGAGGCCACCTACAGAATGGGAGAAAATGGTTGCAAACTATCCATTTAAGAAAGAATTTTAATAACTGGAATGTACAAGAACTCAATAGCAAAGAAAACAGATAATCTGATTTTAAAATGGGCAAATGATCTGAATAGATAGTCTCAAAAGAAGACATACTTATGGCCAATAGATGTATGAAAAAATGTTCAGCATCACTAATCATCAGGGAAATTCAAATCAAAACCACAGTGAGATATTCTGTCAACCCAGTTAAAAATGGCTATCATCAAAAAGGCAATAACAGATGCTAGCAGGGATACAGAAGGGAGAGCACTAGTATAGTGTTGGTAAGAATGTAAGTTAGTACAGCCACCATGGAAAACAGTATGGCAGTTCTTCAAAAAACTGAAGATAGAGCTACCACATGATCCAGCAGTTCACTGCTGGTCATATATCCAAAAGGAAATCAGTGTATCAGAGGGATATCTGCACTCCCATGTTTATTGCAACATTCTCTACAGTATTTAAGACAGGGAATCAAGTTACGTGTTCAGTGGATGGATGGATGGAGAGAATGTGGTCTGTATGTACAATGGGATATTACTCAGCCATAAAAAGAATGAAATCATGTAATTTGCAACAATATGGGTGGCACTGAAGGTTATCAAGTGAATAAGACAGGCACAGAAATACAGATACTGAATCTTCTCAGTTGTATGTGGAAGCTAAGAAAGTTGGTCTCAAGGAAGTAGAGAGTAGAATGGTGGTTACCAGTGGTTGGGAAGGATGTTGGGGATGGGAAATGAAGAGAGATTGGTTGATGGTAGGAAGAGTAAGTTCTGATGTTCCTAGCACAATGGGGTGAATAGTTAATTATTATTTATTGTATATTACAAAATAGAAGATTTAGAATGTTCCCAACACAAAGAAATGATAAATGTTTGAGGCGATGGATATCCTAATTACCGATTTGATTGTTACATATTTTATGCATGGATCAAATATCATATATGCCCCATAAATATGTATAATTATTATATATCAATAAAAGTTAATTTTAAAAGTAATTAACATTGCTAGGTTTGCTTTATCACATATTTGCCCATCTTTATATCCATCTATCAGTCCGATTTACTGCTTTGCATGTCACACAGTAAGTTGCAGACAGCAGTGTACTTTACCCTTAAATATTTTAGCTACATGCTTGATTCTAGAATTCACATTGAAAAATTAAATACTGTTTATTAGACTTAATTGCAAGTAAGGTTTAAAAGGCTGAATATGACTACAAAGAAATTTGGAATTTTCTCTCTAAGGTGAAAGAATATTCTCTTATTCAAAATATTGGCTGGGCACGGTGGATCACTTGAGGTCAGGAGTTCAAGACCAGCCTGGCCAACATGGCCAACATCATCTCTACTAAAAATAAAAAATTAACCCAGCATGGTGGTGCGTGCCTGTAGTCCCAGCTACTTGGGAGGCTGAGGCAGGAGAATCGCTTGAACCTGGGAGGCAGAGGTTGCAGTGAGCTGAGCTCACACCACTGCACTCCAGTCTGGGCAACAGAGCAAGACTTTGTCTCAAAAAAAACCAAACAGGCTTGGCACGGTGGCTCATGCCTGTAATCACTTTGGGAAGCTGAGGTGGGCAGATCACCTGAGGTCAGGAGTTCAAGATCAGCATGACCAATCATGAAGAAACCCCATCCACTAAAAATACAAAATTAGCCAGGCATGGTGGCACATGCCTATAATCCCAGCTACTCGGGAGGCTGAGGCAGGAGAATTGCTTGAACCTGGGAGGCAGAGGTTGTAGTGAGCCGAGAACGCACCACTGTACTCCAGCCTGGGCAACAAGAGCCAAATTCCGTCTCAAACGAACAAACAAAATATTAATGAGGCTGGGTGCAGTGGCTCACATCTGTAACTCCAGTACTTTGGCAGACCTAGGAGGAAAGAGCCCAGAGTTTGAGACCAGCCTCGACAACATAGCGGGACTACATCCTTACAAAAAAATTTAGAAGTCAGGCATGGTGGCACACACCTGTGGTCCCAGGTGCTTGGGAGGATGAGACAGGAGGATCACTTGAATGTAGGAGATTGAGCCATGTTCATGCTATTGCACTCCAGCTTGGGTGACAGAATGAGACCCTGCCTCTTTTTAAAAATACATATATATACACACATACACACATGCACACATATGCACATATATAGTAGATATTATAGTGAAGTACTTTTTAACTGTTTAAACAGAGGATGGGGAGGCACGTGAGAGAGATGAAATCCGGCATGACAGGCGAAAAGAGAGACAGCATGACCGGAATCTTTCCAGGGCAGCTCCTGATAAGAGGTAGGTGTTAAGACATGTACCAATCATAAAAAGTGGCCTTTTTCTACCTTTCAGAGCAGAGTTTTAGTCTACTAAGATCAGTTTTGCTCTCTTTTCTTCTTTAATATAACTTAATAAATTAGCACTTAATTTTCTTGTTAACTACTTTGTCTTAACTCTAGTTGACCATCTCTGAAAGTAATCTTTTCTTCCATTACCTTAAGTCAGTTAGAATTGGAAATGATGGGAATATAGAAAAGGGAATTGAGATTAGGTTTGTGAAAAGGAAGTAGTATTAAATTTGGACTGTTATAGTTGGTTCTTTTCCTACTGTAAATGGTGAGACAAATGGATTATATGCCTCTTCCTTTAAACAGGAAATAAGGTGTCATGCTTTTATTGAGATCATTTTATATGCATAGTACTGCATCTAGTACAATTGAGGAGAAGAGCAGTTTTGAAAGAAGTGAAAATCAGCTCATTCTTAGTAGTTTAACTTACAGTTCAGAAAGACAGCTAGCCATAAAACAATTTGAGAAAATCTGCAAAGCACTTTTAGTAAGTATAAATGTATAGAACAAACTAAATACATATATGAGGGCATAGTGTAAAGTGGGGAGGCTGAGGACTAAAATTTCTGAAAAGTAGAGCAAATAACTGCACTACAAAGGTGGAATTCCGAGTGAGGGTTAAATGCAAATATAAAGTATTTTCTTCCCAAATGAATAGTTTTCTATGCTCTGATCATCCTATGAGCTACTACATTTTTCAAGTCATATTTTAAACAAGAAAAAGAGGTTGGGCATGGTGGCTCATACCTGTAATCCCAGCACTTTGGGAGGCCAAGGCAGGTGAATCACTTGAGGTCAGTAGTTCGAGACCAGCCTGGCCAACATGGTGAAATCCTGTCTCTACTAAAAATACAAAAATTAGCCAGGTGTGGTGGCAGGTGCCTGTAGTTCCAACTGCTTGGGAGGCTGAAATGGAAAAATCACCTGAACTCTGGAGGCGGAGGTTTCAGTGAGCCAAGATCATGCCACTGTATACTCCAGCCTGGGTGACAGAGCAAGACTGTCTCAAAAATTAAAATTAAAATGAAATAAACATGAAAAGGATTCCTGCTGGTATTAATTGGCATATTTCATCTCCCTGGATAAATAACATCATGAAGAAGCAGAGACTCTTACTCTTGAGTTTAGAGTTGGGGGTAAAGTACATGTAGTAGAAGGAGAAGCAAGTGTGAAAGTGTTTAATTAATGACAGTCTTGGTAATTCCTAAGTTATAAAAATTACCGTAGCTGAGCGTGGTGGCTCATGTCTGTAATCCCAGCTCTTTGGGAGGCCGAGGCGGGCGGATCACCTGAGGTCGGGAGTTCAAGACCAGCCTGACCAATATGGTGAAACCCCGTCTTTATAAAAATAAAAAAATTAAAATTACAATAGTTCTGTAGATAAATTGGGACTTCAAAACCAGTAAAGTGGCTATCAGAATTGATAACATAGCTGTAAAATTGTAACTGAATGAAAATAAAATAGCCTATAGAAATCATTCTGTGACCTGAGTTTTTAATAAAATAAGATACGACAGTTACCATGGTTTCATGGGGATGTAGATTGCATGCATAATAAAACAGCCAGGAAATCAAATTAATCTGAATGTCAAAAATCATACTAACTAATTCAGTCATTGACATGTTTTCCTCAAAATTCTAGTGGGATAAAATTACTAAATGTGGTTAGATAAAAGAGCTGATTCTTGCTTATTTAAAATGATTCATGTGCTATATCTAATTTGTATCTACTTCCCCAACCCCCAAACCATCATATAATGATAGTAAATGTAGACCATAGCAATTTTATACCTCAGCATTATATCTCATATTGTAAGGTGATTGCCTGTATTAAATAATTCCATGTCAACAAGTCTGTTAGATGTTCTTTTGAGCTAACAGGCCATCCTAATTGTAAAACTCTCCCTCTAATCTGAAATGCTTTATAAGGGCTGCCAGCTTGATTAGGTATTATCGAGGAATATATGTTCACAAGACACGAATGTGACATATTCATGTCCTTTGCTTCTGAGATTGGTGGTATTTCAATTGAACATATTCAACTTGTCTGTACAGTTTTCAGTTAGTGATGTCGTGTTTCAAAATAGGTCGAAACTTCAGAGAAATGAAAATCGGGATATCAGTGAGGTCATTGCTCTCGGTGTTCCTAATCCTCGGACTTCCAATGAAGTTCAGTACGACCAAAGGCTCTTCAACCAATCCAAGGTACAAGTTTAAGAACAGCATATTGTGTTTGTTGATGTGAATATCCTCACGGAAACGAAAATTAACATACTTTACATGTGGTTGTAAATGCCAGCATGATGACCGAAAAAAATGGAAGTTGTATGTTGAAACTTGAGACAAGAAGATGAAACAGTTGATTTTAACTTTATTGTTTTTTATTTTTTATTTCTTTTGGCAGGATTCTTGTGTTCTGAGATTTTAACTTATTATACTGGGTTGAGATTTGAGACACTAGGAGAAGAAAGAAATTAGTGATTAAAAACTTGGTGTTGTGGTATGTCAATCTTTTGTTTCTAAAATAGAGCCAGGGAGGCCAGGCACGGTGGCTCATCCCTGTAATCCCAACACATTGGGAGGCCAACGCAGGCAGATCACCTTAGGTCAGGAGTTCGAGACCAGCCTGGCCAATATGGTGAAACCCCGTCTCTAATAAAAATACGAAAATTAGCCAAGTGTGGTGGTGCATGCCTGTAATCCCAGCTACTTGGGAGGCTGAGGCACAAGAATTGCTTGAACCGGGGAGGTGGAGGTTGCAGTGAGCCAAGATTGTGCCACTGCACTCCAGCCTGGGTGACTGAGTGAGACTCTATCTCAAAAAAATAAAATAGAGCCAGTGTCCTACAGAAGTGCCTCTTAGGTTTTTTTGTTGTTGATCTTTGTATTTTTTTTTTTTTAATGCCATAGAAATATGTCAACTTGGGAATCTTTTATAAATGAAGCTGTAAAACTGGATTAAAGTACTAGGCTGGCTGTCAGGAAATCTGATTTCTAGTGCCAACTGCCATTAGCTAGTTAGGACATTATAAGCCTGGGAAGACACACAAGCGCGTGCACACACACACACAACAAGGTAAGAATACAGAAGTCTAAGTTCTACTGGGAAATAGAGTGGAAAACTTAATTATGACTTGGAGATTTTCAGTAAGCTCTTCTAAGTGGTAATAATTTATTAGGTACAGTTTATATCGGCATTGTTCTAAGTCTTTTGTTATTATCTCACTTCTTACAAAAATCCTATAAAATCATACCATTCTCATGTTATAGATGAGGAAATTGAAAGACAAGTTTAGCTTGTGACTGATGGAACTACAATTCAAACTGGGTATCTCTTGATTTCAAAGCTTACTTAACTACTATACAATGGCAAGTTAACAGCTGAGAAAAGGGACCTAGGGGTGAGATTTCACATAAGTAAATATTTTCAAGATAATCACCTATTAGAAGCTTAAGCTTAAAACATTTAAAAATTGTGATGACAATTTTCTGGCTGGGCACTGTGGCTCACGCCTGTAATCATAACACTTTGTGAGGCCTAGGTGGGCAGATTGCTTGAGCCTAGTTCAAGACCAGCCTTGGCAATGGCAAAGCCCTGTCTACAAAAAATTAGGTGGGCATGGTGGCAACACCTATACTCCCAGCTACTTGGGAGGCTGAGGTGGGAAGAACACCTGAGCACAGGGAAGTCACAGCTCTGATGACCTATGATCACACCACTCAAACCATTGCACTCCAGCCTGGGAAACAGGGAGTCCTTGTCTCAAAAAAAAAAAAAAAAAAAAAAAAGATGTGTTGTTTCTTGTTGACTTAAGCTTTTCTTGGAGAGAGCCATATATTGTCTTACGCTGTAGTAACAATG
>PVKP010031814.1:0-13768 GCA_004027715.1 Plecturocebus donacophilus | reverse complement strand
TTTAATAACTACTTAAGGTAGTTAAACTTAATGAGTTACCCTTATTTAATCTAAGCCTCTGGCTAAGACCAAAGTTGGCCAGCAAGTTGGCTTATACCTATAATCCTAGCATTTTGGGAGACCAAGGCAGGCGGATCACCTGAGGTCAGAAATTCAAGACCAGCCTGGCCAACATGGTGAAACCCTGGCTCTACTAAAATATACTAAAAAATACAAAATGTAGCTGGGTGTGGTGGCATGTGCCTCTAATCCCAGCTACCTGGGAAGCTGCGGTAGGATAATCACTGGAATCGGGAGTGAGCCGAGATTGCACCACTGTACTCCAGCCTGGGTGACAGAGTGAGACTGTCTGAAGAAAAAAAAAAATCCAAAGTTGTTATGAACAAAAGTTTGTGGTATAGCAGTTTTTTTAATGAAGACCTTTTTTTTAATTTGCAGTTCAGATTTTTGAAAATGTGAGCTACAAATTAGCAAGGGTTTACTCTAAGCATGTTATCAGATTCAGCTTTTAATAAACATTGTTTACATTTTTATTTAATGTCATCCATTTTTCCACAGGGTATGGACAGTGGATTTGCAGGTGGAGAAGATGAAATTTATAATGTTTATGATCAAGCCTGGAGAGGTGGTAAAGATATGGCCCAGAGTATTTATAGGCCCAGTAAAAATCTGGACAAGGACATGTATGGTGATGACCTAGAAGCCAGAATAAAGACCAACAGGTACCACACCATACAAGTCAATTTCAGTGTTTACACTGGTGAAAACAAAGTAGTTCATAGTCTTTTCTCTCTTTCCCTAGATTTGTTCCCGACAAGGAGTTTTCTGGTTCAGACCGTAGGCAGAGAGGCCGAGAAGGACCAGTTCAGTTTGAGGAAGATCCTTTTGGTTTGGACAAGTTTTTGGAAGAAGCCAAACAGCATGGTGGCTCTAAAAGACCCTCAGATAGCAGCCGCCCCAAGGAACATGAGCATGAAGGCAAGAAGAGGAGGAAGGAGTAGACACAGGTCTCTTTCAAAGTGAATGAACTATTACTATCCATAACCCTAATGATGCAAGTCATATGGGGGAACACTTTGTAAATGGTCTGGATAAAAACCAAATTTGGGTGCCAGGTCCCAGCACTACTTTTTATTACTGGAGAATTGGGGGGGGGGGGATAGAAAATTCTACTTTGAATTATTTAGGTTTTTTAAAGGGTGGGTTGTGTTTGTGTTTCTCCCACCTTTCAGCATTTATAGAACATGCTGCCCCACATATGAAATCAAGACCACTTCCTTTTGTGTGACACTAGTAGTTTGGGGTTAATATTTTCTGTAAGAACAGCTGCCTATGAGTAAAGATACCCCAACCACAGTGAGTAGGAGGATGTTCACATACTGGAACTGTCCTGCCAAATAAATTTTGCCCTTATTGTGCTCTGTTTTAATTTGGAGTGGGCAAAGTAAGCTCTTGCTTGATGCAACTTATTTGTTTCAAATAAAAACATTTAGACAAAATTCTCAGTTACGTTTACTTTATTTAATAGGCTGGTAGTCTCAAAAATCTTTCTCTTGATCAGGTATTTGCAAAATTTTTGGCCTTTGAGCTTGAACCTGGAGCTAAAAAAAAATAAGCACTGTAAGGAAGGAAAGGCAGTGTCTGCAAAAACATTCAAACTGAAAACTGCTTTTTTTTTTTTAATTAGGGAGTCAGTCAGTATAAATAACTCAAGCAGTTTTTATTTGTACCTTGTTCTTTTGTTTTCTCTTCAAATTCCTTTTACCATCTTTGTTGCTCTTATGACTCCCTAACCCTCAATTAAAAAGTATAAATCAGGCAGGGTGTGGTGGCTCAAGAGGACTGTTGAAGCCAGGAGTTCAAGACCACCCTGCAACACAGCAAGGCCCTGTCTCATTAAAAATAAATTTAAAAGTAAAACAGTAAATCAGTTTGGCCCAAGATCACACGGTGGGAAAGCCAAGATTTCAGCCCCAGCTTCCCTGACTTGAAAAGTAGACTGCTGTGTCCACTATGTTATGTATCTTGCTACCCATTAAAGGGTTATCTTATACTTCCGTGGACCTTTTAAAACTGGACACTCTGCCACCCCACCATTCTAACAAGCATTAAGGCAGCTTCAGTTACAAATCTCTCAGTCCCCATCATTCCACATTTATTATCTATTTAATTAATAAGTAGTATCTACATGTATATAATATATGTATCTGGTATAGAAACAAATTTACCTTTACTCCATCTATAATATGATTTTCCTGTTGTAGTGCATTCTGAAGTTCTTCTTCTGAAGAAAACTGAACCCAACCCATACCTCTGTGAAAACCAGTCGCCTTGTCCTAAAAAGCCAAAATATAGGAAAAGATTAATCATGAACTTGAGAAAGTTTCCATGAGCTCCAAATCAAACTACCAACTTTCCTCTGCCAAAATCAGACTTTTATGAGGCAGAGTCTTGCTCTGTGGCCCAGGCTGGAGTGCAGTGGTATGAACACAACTCACTGCAGCCTCCACTTCCTGGGTTCAAGCAGTCTTCCCACAGCCTCTTCAGTAGCTGGGATCACAGGTATATACCACCACGCTTGGCACATTTTTTATATTTTTTGCAGAGACAGGGTCTTGCCATCTTACCCAGGCTGCTTTCAAATTCCTGGGCTCAAGCAATCCTCCCACCTGGGCCTCCCAGTGCTGAAGTACAAGCATAAGCTGCATGCCCAGCCCAAAATCGGATCACAGACTTTTTTATTTTTGAGACAGAGTCTCGCTCTGGCGCCAGGCTGGAGTGCAGTGGCGCGATCTCGGCTCACTGCAACCTCTGCCTCCCAGGTTCAAGCAATTCTCCTGCCTCAGCCTCCCAAGTAGCTGGGACTACCGGCGCGCGCCACCATGCCCAGCTAATTTTTGTGTTTTTTTAGTAGAGATGGGGTTTCACCATATTGGCCAGGATGGTCTCAATCTCTTGACTTCAGGATCACAGACATTTATAAATGCCAGTAACCTTGCTTTACACCTTTTCTGATTACCCAAGGCTAAATCTCTATGTTGTTAAAGTTACTCTGTTTTCCTTGCTGCCATTAGAAAATATAACATGTCATGAGCTTTCTGTGTCATTCTAGATCCACACCATGGTAACAGTAATAACTAAGGGAAATTTTGCTCTGGTTTCTAAGCCTCATTTCTAGAAACTAGAAAAATCAAGCCTCAAAACCCTGTTGCACCTGTGATCATTTCTGAACCCAGTCACCCTCATCACCACCACTACTATCGTCACATGTTGCTAATGAAAAACAAGAAAAGATAATATTTAGTCCTTAACCTAGTTACCAACTTATGGTTAAACAATTTTGCTACTTTCCCTTATATAAAAGGCAGAGTGCCTTTCAACCTATACATCACATATGGAAAACAGATTCTGGAGTGCTTGGATGTACCCTGCCCCTCCAGCCCTTCAATAGAAAACAGACACTAAGATGTCTAGACCCTGTAGATGACAAACTGGTCCTCATTAGTCTCATTCAAGTTATGCTGTACTTTGTCAAACACACATACACACACACAATCTTAGAAATTGCTCCTCTACTTCAAAAATAACTTTATAAGGATTAACCTAGAATACAGAAGTTTCTGGTGATGTCCCAATGATCCATTCATTGTAGATACGACAATTTCTAAAGCATTCCTTTACTGTCATGTGACCACTTCCACAGTCAAAGACATTAAGAAATTTGTTTATATTAAAACTTAGGCCAGGTACAGTGGCTCAATTCCAGCACTTTGGTAAGATGAGGTGGGTGGATGGCTTGAGGTCAGTTCAAACCAGCCTGGCCAACATGGTGAAACTCCATCTCTACTAAAAATACAAAAATTAGCCAGGTGTGGTGGTGCATGCCTGTAGTCCCAGAGGTTGCAGTAAGCCAAAAAAATCATACTACTACACTCCAGCCTGGGCAATAGAGCAAGACTGTCTTAAAAAAAAAAAAAAAAAGCAGCTGGGTGCAGTGGCTCATGCCTGTAATCCCAGCACTTTGGGAGGCTGAAGTGGGCAGATCACCTGAGGTCAGGAGTTTGAGACCAGCCTGACCAATGTGGTAAAACTCCATCTCTAAAAAAATATAAAAAATTAAAAAAACTTAGTCCGGGTGTAGTGGCTCATGCCTGTTAACCACAGCACTTTGGGAGCTGAGGTGGGTGAACTGCTTGAGTCCAGGAGTTAGAAGCCAGCCTGGGCAATATGGTAAAGCCCCATCTCTAAAAGGAATACAGAAAATTAGCTGTGTGGTGGCACACGACTGTAGCCCCTGCTACTCAGGAGGCTGAGGCCAAAGGATCCCTTGAGCCCAGGAAGTCAAGGCTGCAGTGAGCATGACTGAGTACTGCAGCCTCAGTGACAGAGTGAGACCCTGTCTCAACAACAAAAAACTCAGACTATATGTGCCTAAGAAAGGAACCAGGATTTCCAACTTGAGTACAATGAACTTGACTAAAAATTATTTTTCTTCTTGTCATATTTTATTTTGTTTTATCAAAATCAAAGCTTTCTCTAAGATGTATTCTTTCTAGGTCCTATTTTATTTATGGACCAAGAAAAATCTATTATTTTTTTTTACAAGGAACTTTGTATTTAAATGCTCTTGAAAAAACTGGAGTTTTCAAACTTACAGAAAACATTTCATGTCCATAATACATGTGCCCAATTTTTCTATTCGACTATATAAAATTCCATTGCATGAGTGACTTAATATCTAATTGATCCTAGTGATGACCATTTAGGTTTTTTCTTCTTAAACAGTGCAGCTTTTGAGCACACATTTCTGTAGGATTAATTCTTAGAAAAGGAACTGCTAGATCAATGCAAATGTAAATTCTTAATTTTGGTATTTTACCAATCACACATCAGAACTGAAGGTACCAGTTAAACTTCTCAACAACTTGAGTGCCAGTTTCCCATACCTTCTCTGGCACTATACATAACTAATCTGTTAGTCTTTGGGAGTCAAGTAACATCAAACCAAAAATTAAGAACTTAGGTTCCTTTATGTTGTTATTTTACCACAGCCTTTACAGTGCTGCAAAGAAAAAAGGGTTTTGGTGAAGTGTGTGTAAACTCTCTGTACTCACATCACACCCTAAAAAGCCTATAGAAAAATACAGCCCAGGATAAATTTACAGGCTGATTTCTAGGCCCTCACAAGAAAACAAAGGAAATGTAATTAATATAAAAATACTGTTTTATGAGTTCTAAAAAAGAAATGGTACTCCTTGAAGATAAAACTTAAAATATCCTCTGCCAGTTATCAGAGAGCTCAAGTTATTAGAATACTGTAGTAGGCAAAATTCTAAGATGGGCCCCATGATCTCCATGCATTCCCCATGTTACACCCTATATAATCCCCTCCCCTTGAGTGTAGGCAATACCTCATTTGCTTCTAACCAAAAGAATATAGCAAAAGTAATGAGATGTCACTCCTGTGATTATGTTCTATATAAGATACCATCTTAGCAGACTGGAAAAGCCCTTGCTGGCTTTAAAGAAGCAAGCTGCCATGTTGTAAGACAGCCTACAGATAAACCAGGTAACAAGGAACTGCAGGCAGTTCCTAAGTGACAGCAGCTCCCAACTCAGAGCCAAAGGTCAGCAAGAAAAGACCTCAGTCCTACAGTAAAAGATGGCCGGGCGTGGTGGCTTGTGCCTGTAATAACAGCACTTTGGGAAGCCTAGGTGGATCACGTGAAGTCAGAGGTTCGAGACCAGCCTGGCCAACATGGTGAAACTCCATCTCTACTAAAAATACAAAAGTTAACCAGGTGTGGTGGCACGTGCCTGTAGACCAGCTACTCAGGAGGCTGAGGCAGGAGAATGGCTTCAACCCGGGTGGTAGTAGTTGCACTAAGCCAAGAGTGCACCACTGCACTCCAACTTGGGCAACAGAGTGAGACTCCATCTCAAAAAAAAAAAGCAAACCAAATGAGGAAGCTTCGAAGTCAGTCTTTTTCCCCAGCTGGCCCTTTGATGAGACACACCACAGCCCCATCTGACATCTGGATTATATAGCTATGTGTGACCGTAAGGAAAGGACCCAGCTAAACTGCCCAGCTGTGAGATATGTGTTGCTCTGTGCCATTATGCTTGTGATATTTTGTTATACAACAAAAAAACCAACATAAATACCTATGATAAAACTTTTTTATTTTTTAATCAGTATCACTCAAAATGTTATCAATAAAGATTGTAGGCCAGGCACGGTAGCTTGAGCCTGTAATCCCAGCACTTTGGGAGGCCAAAGCAGGGGGATTACTTGAAGCCAGGAATTCAAGATCAGCTTGGGCAACACGGCAAGACCCCTATCTCTACAAAAATAGACCAGGCACAGTGGCTCACACCTGTAATCCCAACACTTTGGGAGGCTGAGGTGGGCAGATAGCTTGAGCGCAGGAGTTTGACGAGACCAGCACAAGCAACATGGCGAAACCTCGTCTCTACAAAATATACAAAAATTAGCTGGGTGTGGTGGCGCATGCCTATAGTTCCAGCTACTCAGGAGGCTGTAGTGGGAGGATCACCTGAGCCCGGGAGGCAGAGGTTGCAGTGAGCCATGATTGCACCACTGCACTCCATCTGGGGGACAGAAGACCCTGTCTCTTTAAAAAAAGGTGGCTCACACCTGTAATCCCAGCACTTTGGGAGGCTGAGACGGGCAGGTCACTTGAGCTCAGGAGTTCGAGACAAGCCTGACCAACATAGAGAAACCCTGTCTCTACTAAAAATACAAAATTAGCCAGGCATGGTGGTGCATGCCTGTAATCCCAGCTGTTCAGGAGGCTGAGGCAGGAGAATCACTTGAACCCGGGAGGCTGAGGTTGCGGTGAGCTGAGATCGCCCCATTGCACTCCATCCTGAGCAACAAGAGCAAAACTCCATCTCAAAAAAAAAGAAAATAATAAATTTTCCAGCCTGGGCAGGAAACGCCATCTCCACTAAAATACACCAGAAAAATTAGCCGGGCATGGTGCCACATTTCTGTAGTCCCAGCTACTCAGGAGGCTGAAGTGGGAGGATCACTTAAGCCTGGGAGGCAGAGGCTACAGTGAGATCAGGCCACTGCACTCCTGCCAGGGTACAGAGTGAGACCATGTCACAAGATACATCAATAAATAAATAATTTTCTTAAAACTTTAAGCTTTTTCTTTTTAAAAATTTTTGTGGGTGTATAGTAGGTATATATGTTTATGGAATAGAGATGTTTTGATATAGGCATGCAAAGTAAAATAAGCAAATCATGGAGAATGGGGTATAGCCCTTCAAGCATTTACCCTTTGACTTATGGGGTATCCATCCCCTCGGGCATTTATCCTCTGAGTTACAAATAATCCAATTACATTCTGAGTTATTTTAAAATGTACAATTATTATTGAACACAATCACCCTGTTGTGCTATCAAATAGTAAGTCTTATTCATTCTAATTTTTTTTTTGTACCCATTAGCCATCCCTACCTCCCCCCTTTTTCTTAATACTCACAAAAGGTACAATACACTTTTTTATATGGCCAAACTGTGCAAAGTGTTCTCTCAGCTGACCTGTGTGGCAGAAGAAAACATATTAAAAGTAGTTACTATCTTTTGGATTCTCTTATTTTAGATTGTAGATGGAAACTAAAAGTGGTCCCAGGGTCACCAGACTTCTTGTGGACAGGAACTACTTTGCATTTCCTTAAAGGTTTGAGATTTAGGAAGCTGCTATGGTACTGGCTATAAAGCCATAATGTACCAGGTTTGGTGGTGAGGAGGGGAGATGGACTGACAAGTTGTTGAGTTGGCTGCAGTCTCCATCCTCAGCAAATATTGGGTGTTTTCATCATATCAGTTACTGTGCTATGTGGACTATGATCCCTGTGAGCAGATCACAAAGAAGAAAAAGACAAATTACAATCCAGTGTGTTTCCAGCTATACTGAAGATTTCCAAATAAAATCCCAACTTACTGTTCTTTCATTCTTTCACAATTTAGTAAAATTTGTTAAGTTGACCTCACCTACCCTTCCTGCCTTATTTCCCCCTGCTGGCCTCTAGTTACTCTCTAGTACAACAAATTGAATCCTCTCTATCTGTCCTGTGGATTCCCATCTTTGCATATGTTGTTCTCTCCCCTCAATATGTTGGTAATCCTATCTCCCCTTGCCTAACTTGTAATTATAACTATCCTTCAAGAACCAAACCAAATACATCCACTGAGTATTAATTTTATTGGGCTCCCGTTGTAATACAAGACAATGTACTATCCCTGTGAGACTTCAAAGATTTATTAGAGTATATGATCTTAAAGACTAAAAACTACATCATCTGTTTCTCTTCTGAACTACAGTGTTTGTACTTCACTGATTTACTTTTTATAGTATCTAATTAGTTCTCCTAGTTCACGAAAACCTCACTGGTTCAACAACTGCCTAAATTTGTTGTCTCTTCATCCCCACCACTACACTGTAAGCTCCCTCAGCATATAAACCACTATGTTTACAGTGACTAATAAACAGTAGGGCCTCAATATTGGCTAATGAATAAGTAAATGTCTACTAATCCTTCAACAATCAACAGAGACTAAATTTTGAAGGGCTCTAATGGTAAGTCAAACCAACTGGCAAGATCAAGATCTCACAGAATATGATACTGGAGAACAAAATAATGTTAAACATATGTTTTATACCAGATAATTAAAGTCCTAGAAGACACTGATTTCAAAACAAACCATCTCTGGAAGGTAACAGACTTTCTAACCTGCCTACAACTGTGAGGGAGAAACAGCTGCAAGCACCAAGAACAATGCCTACCACATAATAGATACTCAAATAAATATTTGCTGAATCAATGGAACAACGGAGAGAAACTGTTTCGAAGTTGTACATAATCCTGACTCTTTTTGAGGGTTTTAAACTAGCCCTTTATGGCCTGGAAATTTGCATCTGCAAGACGCTAATGAAACTCCTCAGCCTTTCCATAAAGTTTCACAGTCTCCTATGGGAGACTACTGGGCTTCGTCTTCACCAACCACATGTTTCAAAGATGGGGCACAAACCAACCTATTTCCGATTCTACTACTCACATCTGAGCCACAAAAACTAAGAAACTAAATCTTGTTCCATTCTGTTTAAAGGGGCTGACCTGATACATGAATATCTACAAAAAAGGGACCACGACTGTTTACATGTTGGTAAGCAAATATAAAAACCTTATCTCAAAACTGCAGCTGACAAAAATGGAAGATGATGAGAGATTTCAGAATTATTCCAATCTTTATCTCTAGACTAGGCCTCTCCCATAAGCTACAACTTTAGTTATCATGAAAATAACTATCATTTGTTGAGTACTTACACTATATCTAACACAAATCTAAGAAGTTTGCATATAAACTCAATCCTCTCAACAATCCTCTAAGTTGGGTATTGACTCCATTTTATCGATGAGTAAACTGTGGCCCAGTGTGAGCCCTTTTCCCATATTAACTTCAGTTATTCAGGTGATACAGCGATTAACTGTTCGAGTTGGAAGTCTAACCCAACAGTTTGGCTTCGGAGTCCACTTCTCAGCGACAATGATACACAACCTCTGTCCAATTGCCTGATGGAAACCTCACGAGTTTCTCAAACTCAACACATTCAAACTTTACTTACTTTCTCTTGGCCTGCTTGCTCCTCTTAACTTCTAAACAAGCTATTCACCAATGCTAAAAACCCAGGAATATTTCCTCCCTTTCCCTTATTCTGTACACTTCCCCCTACTTAAGCCATCACGAAACGGCATCTAGTTTGCTTTTAAAAGATAAATGGATCCGACCATCCTCCTTCTACCATCGCCCAAAGTCAGGCCTTCACCTTTTAAGGAAATTAATGAAATTCCCGTTTAGCCCCTCTCCACGCCTACAATCTTGCCACCTTGAATCCATCCTCCACACCACAGTCAAAATTATCCCTTCTAAATTGTAAATCTGGGTTTCAAAGTAAAAAACCTTCACACGAAATCACTCCTAAAGGCAAAAAGCCGGTGCATTCACGCCCCTAAAAGCCCAAGGGACATCCCTAAATGGTTAATTGCAAACAAAATTTCTTTCTGCTCACTTGGATACTCAGGAGCAGTCTCCTAATTCAGCTACCACGCTGACCTAAGCACCCTGCAAAAGCATAAGCTTTGAGGATCACTTGGATCTAAAAATTCCGTAACTCCCACATCTCCATCACTCACTCGACGCCGCAGTCCAAGGAATTTTTCTCACAAAAGCAACCCGCCGACTGACAGTTCTACGCAGCGCCACCGCACCACTAGCTGTTAAGGCCGCCATCTTTAGAGTAAAGGACCTTCTCGAGCTGGGGTCGCGGGCCCGGAAAAAGTTTCCGGATCCGGAATATGGGAGAATCTGCTTCCGGATCAGAACAGGCCGCGAGATGGGGAAGATGGCGGCGGCCGTGGGCGCCGTGGCGACTTTGGCGACTGAGCCTGGGGAGGACGCCTTTCGGAAACTTTTCCGCTTCTACCGTCAGAGCCGGCCCGGGACCTCAGACCTGGGAGGGGTCATCGACTTCTCGGCGGACCATGCAGCCCATGGCACGGGTCCTGGTGCCCACAAGGTACATAGAGAGGAGGGGCGCGTGCCTCTCCATCGCTCCGCCTCGCTTCTTGGAGGGGCTTCCGTGTCTTCCTCGCCTCTTTTCGCCTCCAGATCGATTGTTATTGAACGATTCCTGCCCTTCTTTGGCCGCGGAGTTGACCGTCCCACTAACCATCACACTAGCAATAAATTGTTGAGATCCCCGTTTCTTAAGGCTGCCATTCCCGATAGGGGCCTCTGTCAAAAGAGCCTGGGAATCGGTGTTTATTTCTTCCTATAACTGTCTACTCACATTTCTATTTGGGTTTTTGTAAAACCCCATAGAAAGGCTTCGTAGATGGCAAGGAAGCGTTCTGCAGCTTGAAAAAACCACTCCCAAGGAATCCCTGAACTGACAGGGATCCAGCGCTGTTTGTTAAGCCGCTGTGCGTAAAACTTAATTCCTGTGTTCTCCTCTGGGCCTTTTAGAAGGAGGTCATTGAAGGATTCTGAGAGAATCCCTCTGTGTTGAAAATAAATGGCAAACAAGTATATATGGAATACAGGCACCGTTCTTTCTTTTTACTTTCCCCCATGGAGATTAAGAAAGGTAATATAGGCCGGGAGTGGTGGCTCACGCCTGCAATCCTAGCACTTTGGGAGGCTGAGGCGGGTGGATCGCTTGAACCGAGAGGTTCGAGACCAGCCTGTACAACAAGGCAAGACACCCCCCCGCTACCCCCGTCTCCACCAAAAATAGAAAAAATTAGCCAGTCTCGTAACCTGATCTCAATTAAATAGATTTTTTTTTAAAATTTTAAAGGAACGTAATAGGCAACACAGAAAACAGGGGGAACCAAAATCGTAGTTCAATTTACATTTCCTTTCTTACAATCCACTTTAACGTTGAGGGTATGCAGTCCCTTAATTTTCTCTTGGTGTTGTCCACAGATGTCTAGATGAGGCATTCTTTCCAAGCTTCCTAACAGCTCTGATAAAATTGGGATGCTATAGTATTAAGTGTTAATGATTGCATACTTGAAGTCAGCTTTTCAGCACCTTCATTTGTTAGCAAAAAAATGGTCATAGAGTTGTCAAAATACAAAAAGTCCACACCCCAAGAATAATACATTTTTCTCTGGCGAGCCCTTCAGACCCTCATTCACCTACCTCCTTTTACCTACATTTTACCATAATATGTACACACGTTTTGGAATGTTAGCCACCAGAGAATGAGCCATTGTGTGTCTAGTACAGATCTTAAAACAATAATAAATACAGTATGTGTTGAGTACATGAAAGCTTCGGTGTTTAGTTCCGCAGCTCAAAGCACTTTAAAGTAGTAATTAAGAGAAGTTACTTTACAAGCCAGCTGATGGGACTAGTGGGAAAAGTGGTGGTTAACAGTCTAGCAAGGGAGAAAGCAGTAAACCTTTTATAAAAGCTCATGGTGTGGTTCAGTTTAGCATATAATAGAATAGGTCCACTAACATCACCTCTGAGAGTGTGTTGAGTTATAGTGCAATATTAAGTACGGCTTATTTAAGAAATCATGACAAAATGCTTAAAAGTGTTTTATTGGCCAGGCACGGTGACTCACGCCTGTAATCCCCACACTTTGTAAGGCTGAAGCGGGCACCTGAGGTTGGGAATTCAAGACCAACCTGACCAACAAGGAGAAACCCCATCTCTACTAAAAATGCAAAATTAGCCAGGCGTGGTGGCAGGCGCCTGTAATCCCACCTACCTGGGAGGCTGAGACAGGAGAATCACTTGAACCCAGGAGTCAGAGGTTGCGGTGAGCCAAGATCACGCCATTGCACTGTAGCCTGGGCAACAAGAGCAAGACTCTTGTCTCAAAAAAAAAAACAAGAAGTGTTTTATTGGGCTGGGCATGGTGGCTCACCTGTAATCTCAGCACTTTGGGAGGCAAAGGCGGGAGGATCACCTGAGGTTGGGAGTTCAAGACCAGCCTGACCAACATGGAGAAACCCCGTCTCTACTCAAAATATTAGCCAGGCGTAGTGGCGCATGCCTGTAATCCCGGCTACTTGGGAGGCTGAGGCAGAAGAATCGCTTGAACCCAGGAGACAGAGGTTGCTGTGAGCCGAGATCAGCCATTGCACTCCAGCATTGGCAACAAGCGAGATTCTCCGTCTCAAAACAAACAAACACAAAAAAGTGTTTTATCAGCCCCTAGGTACCTGGAAAACTCAGCTGATCAGTACTTTTAGAGGGTTTCAGATAGCCATTTTATTATTTTATTACTTATTATACATCAGTCAACTATTGATATTTTGTTTGCAAATCTCCAGACTTGGAGAAGTTGATAGGATGAAAGATCATTCTCTTTTGAAGAGAATGTTTCATTTATATGTATATAATATATATACCCTCTTTTTTTTTTGAGACAGCATCTCACTGTGTTGCCCAGGCTGAAATGCTGTGGCATGATCTCAGCTCACTGCAACATCCACCTTCTAGGTTCAAGCAGTTCTTCTGCTCAGCCTCCCAAGTAGCTGGGACTATAGGCACGTGCCACCACACCTGGTTATCTTAATGTTTTTACTTCAGAGACTGTATAGTGGGTCTGGTAACCAATGTAACGAGCCACCCGTTAGATACTAATGTAAAAGAAAACATCACCTCCTGAAATACTAAATTCTTTTTTTTTTTTTTTTTTGAGGCAGAGTTTTGCTCTCGTTGCCCAGGCTGGAATGCAATGGCACGATCTCAGCTCACCGCAGTCTGTGCCTCACGGGTTCAAGTGATTCTCCTGCCTCAGCTAGCTGAGATTACAGGCATGCACCACCATGCCCGGGTAATTTTGTATTTTGAATAGAGACGGGGTTTCTCCATATTGGTCAGGCTGGTCTCGAACTCCTAACCTCAGGTCATCTGCTCGCCTTGGCCTCCCAAAGTGCAGGTATGAGCCACTGTGCCTGGTCAATACTAAATCCATTGTAATTAACAGAAGCAGAAGTTAGAGCATTGGTTTGACATTTCATCTAAAAGAGGGCAAGTATTATACTTTTAGCGAACAGGATTACTAGTGTTTCATTGAAACATTTTTTCTTTCTGTTTACAGCTTTCTCTTTTCATTCTCTCTCTCTCTCTCTCTCTTTTTTTTTTTTTTTTTTTTGAGATGGAATCTTGCTCTATCCCCAAGCTGGAGTACAGTGGTGTGATCTTGTCTCA
>PVKP010031813.1:0-26598 GCA_004027715.1 Plecturocebus donacophilus | reverse complement strand
AAAGCTGTGCATATTAGAACACAGCCTTGTCCGTATGAAACACAAGGCTGTGCTTTTTCAGTTGTAACCTTCATTCTGGATCTAACATCCAGCTTCCCCTTCGATCGCCATTTGACTGCACACTGCAATGTGGTTATAAGGTGAAATGACTGAGGCAATGAGAGAAATCCCAGTACAACAAACTCCAAGAAACCACATTAACTTAAAATTGGCCCCAGGAGTTGGCCAGGCTGCATGCCACTGTGTATTATACATTATGAAAGCAACAGAGGCCATGCTTTAGACAGGTCTCGGATTCTTTCATAGATACAGATCAAGACACCCGGGGATCTTGTCCACGTATTCCTGAGCCCCAGAACTGCACAGTCAAACTCTACAAAAGCTGCACTGGGCCAGTTTTGATCAGTCTCCAGTGGGTCACAACAGCGCTGCCACAGGATCACTGGTCACAGCATGACACATTCACAGTCACCGCTCAGCGCCGTCACACAAACGGCCCCGCCCCCACTCAGTCGGGCGGGCCCAATCGGGGACAGTCCAGGGCCTCCCCCGTGTGCAAACATCCCCGGCCCCGTCACAGGCGCGCCCACTCACAATCACACCGCACACGAACGCAGCTACAGAACCGCACACACAAACACAATCACACACTCCTCCTCCCCAGCAGGTGACCTGCACACAGGCCTGGGGCTTCTGCCTCTACAAGCCCCATCCGCGTCCCAGGAACCTGGGTCCCCTGCCGTGAGCTCCTCTCGCATCCAGACCCAGGTCACCTCAACTCACCACACGGAAAACGACCACCAGGTCAACGGAAAAGGGAGCCGGATCCTCGGAGAAGTGTAGTCTCTACCGGAATAGAGCCGGCTTGGGTGCAAACGGAGGGGCGCGCCGGTGGCAAGCACCGCTCGGCGATTAACTGCCGGCCCCGAAGACTCTTGGGAGCTCAGGCCCACGCGCGAGTGCGCAGGCGCAGACGACTCACCCTGGGCCGGGGGTAAGGCTTGGTGGGTGCCAAGGGTGCTGAGGAGGCTGAGGAGGGCACTAGGAGCTCCGATCCGGAAGAGCTGTCTCAGGACGCGGAACTGGGTGGGGAGGCCAGGGAGGTAACCAAGAGTCCGAGCTGGGCACGGTAATTCTGAGGAGGGAACCGGGACCGCGGTATCCAGACGCTCCAATCTGTACTAGCCGGGCCTCGGGCGTGGTCCGTGGGCGTGACCTTGAGGGTGACCCGGAGCGAGCTCCGCTAAGGGGGATTTTGCGCATTCTGACCGCGCGGAAGCGCCGTTGCTGGCGGCGGGTTCCCGCGCGGAGCGGGCGCTGCGTGTGCGCGCGCGCGCCGAATGGGGGTGGCCTTCTGCGCCCAACCTGCTGCATTTTAGGTGCTTGCCTCTCTTTGGGATGTTGTGGCCGATTGTGTGTGAAAAGTGGACGGAGTCGTGTTGCTACGCAAGGTTTCCTCTGCATGTGTCTATTTTTAGATTAGGTGTGAGTCGCATTTGAGACTGTTCGTGTGGAGAATTGAAAGTGATTTGTGGATATGATTGTGACTTTGCCTGGAATCGTGTTAGCTGCCGTCTGAGGTTGTGAAGGACAAGTGGGGCCTGTAGGTTGGTGGTTCTCTGAAGGATGTTTGGCTGTGACTCTGCATGTGTTTGTAACCTACTGTAACTTCTGATTGTTTTGTGTCCTTGGTGACCTAAATATTTGAATGATTGAGGAACTCTGTTATGACCATGGCTAGTTGGTTATGTAAGATGTGATTATCTGAATAGTAGCCATTAAGCCTGCCTCCAAAATTGTAACTAAGTAGCAATTTACCAAATAAAATAGAGGTAACAGTATCAGAGGGGAAGAGGTGATTTTCATAATTCCCAGATGCTAAGATTCATTACCTGGAAACACCATATTAACTAAAACCAATATGTTGAAAAGAATAGCGTTCCGTTGGGAACATGCAGGGAAAAAAAAATAAGAAAACAAAACCAAATTTACCATAACTACCACTTTTGTTGTTGTTATTGTTTGTTTGTTTTGAGACGCAGTCTTGCTTTCACCCAGGCTGGAGTGCAGTGGCATGATCTCTGCTGAATACAACCTCTGCTTCCAGAGTTCAAGCGATTCTCCTGCCTTAGCCTCCCAAGTAGCTGGGATTACAGGCGCCTGCCACCATGCCTGACTAATTTTTGTATTTTTTGTAGAGATAGGGTTTCACCATGTTGCCCAGGCTGGTCTCGAATTCCTGACCTCAAGTGATTCACCCCCCGTGACCTCCCAAAATGCTGGGATTACAGGCATGAGCCACCATGCCTGGCATACCTACTACTTTCAACACTTCTATATGAGGGAGGTTTCCTATTCCCTCAGGCATGCTAAGCTAATAAAAAGTATTTGATACTTTTTAATAAGTCCTGTCTCATTGTAATAAATAAAATAATTATTCTATGGGCCAGGCACGGTGGTTCACCCCTGTAATCCCAGCCCTTTGGGAAATTGAGGCGGGCGGATCATCTGAGGTCGGGAGTTCGAGACCAGCCTGACCAACATGGAGAAACCTTGTCTCTACTAAAAATACAAAATTGGCTGGGCGTAGTAGTGCATGCCTGTAATCCTAGCTACTCTAGAGGCTGAGGCAGGAGAATCGCTTGAACCTGGGAGGCGGAGGTTTCAGTGAGCTAAGGTCACACCATTGCACTCCAGCCTGGGCAACAAGAGTGAGACTCCGTCTCAAAAAAAAAAAAAAAAACAACTTTTCAACAACTATACTACTTTAGTGGTGTGATACGGGTGACTCAATAAGGAGATGAAGTAGAGAAATTAAATAGAAAGGGCAGAAACCGTCAAGTATAAAGGGAATATATTATATATGATAAAGATGGCATTTCACATCAATTGCGGAAATGTGGATTATGCAATATGTGGTATTGCTAAACCACAAAACATAGGGGAAAAATATCATCTTCGTAAGGCAAAGACCCTTTAATAGTCATATGAAAAAGTAAGAAAAGTTGTTTTCAACCTAAAATAAAGGGTTAATTTGTTACATTAAAAAAAGAAAAAAAACTAGAAGATAATATCAGCTAATTAGGAAATAAAAAGCCAAGAGAAAAATGCGCACACTATAAGAAGATGCTCTTGCAGAAGATAACGTCTTTAAACTTATTCAAAGAAGCTTATTTTCATCCTGTAATCCTAGCACATTGGGAAGCTGAGGCAGGCAGATCCCTTGAGGTCAGGAGTTCCGGACCAGCCTAGCCAACATGGTGAAATGCCGTCTCTACTAAAAATACAAAAATTAGTCAGGCATGGTGGCGGGCACCTGTAATCCCAGCTACTCAGGAGGCTGAGGCAGGAGAATCGCTTGAACCTGGGGGGCAGAGGTTGCAGTCAGCCAGGATCGTGCCACTGCACTCCAGCCTGGGCAACAGAACCAGACTCTGTCTCAAAAAAAGAAAAAAAAAGATTATTCGCAACTGCAGTATAAATCAGATAGGCAAAGATTTAAAACTTGTCAACCGTCTTCATCAGGGGTTGGGAAGATATTTTCATGCACTGCTATCAGTGTAAATTGGCAAAAAGTCCATGAAGAACCATTTGGAAATATACCATAAACCTATGTTTAATGGGAGATAGAAGGCAGAGCTGCAGAGGAAAAACAGGATGTTCCCTGTCTTGAAGCTATAACAGGTTCCCCAGAAGCCTATATATCTTACCAAGAGACTAGGTTTCTGGTGTTTGTGAAGGAGCAGGATTTGTCCATTTTCCCACTAACCACCATCCTGGACATCTGAAGGGTACACAGGGTGGACAAGTGCTAAAAACAGTGAACGTTCATGCAGATTTAACTGAGTTATTCTGGGAGTTCTAGGTCAAGTATGGTCTCATATACTCGTATCCTCCATCTTTGCTTTCTCAGAACTGTTCCCTTTTCCAAAAGAAGAGCTCAAAAGAGAAGTTTCATCTCTTAGAAATCTCAAAGCCATGTCTCAGGTGAGATGATGTTTCCTCTTTCTGAAATAACTTTTTTTTCATGGTATATGAACATGAGCTTCCCTATCCTTTAACCTTCTGGATATTGGGATTTGCTTCCATGAAACTAGTCCTCAATCAGGGCCCAGATTAGGATGAGGCTGGCAAGTGGCATGAGGTGAAATATTTAAGGGGTACCCTCAGGTCTGTGCCTTCCTAAATTTTGCATTCTAGGTGCCTTACCTGCCTCACCCTATTCCCAGCCCTGTTCAAAATTTCTCCATTCTAACCAGATCAACGTAAGCCTTCCCCAAGTGCACCTTCTAGTTGTACATATTCATTGGGTACATCATTCATCATCTCCCTTCTCAGTCTTCTCACAAACAGACTGCTGGAACAGAGAGGTATTGTCTTGATTTAAATGGGAATATCTGGCTTGAATGAATTTAACTTGTCCTGATACTGACTTGAGATCTAAGTTGTAAGTAGTCAAAGAGCAGACATGGAAAAACCTTGATTATCTCTGCTAACCTAAGTTTTGCAGTGATACGATTGGAGATAGAAGTGACAGATCTTAGCATTAGTTTGTGGAAAGATGTCCTGCTTTGTGAGGTGTTTAGGATAGCAAATTGATGGCAAGCTTGTAAAGGAAACAGGTTTTGTGTTCCTCCTCTCTGATCTTCCTGTTTTATTAGTATCTGCCAGCCATTCTTCCAAATTGTGGCCTGCCAGTGAAAACCTTTCCCATATTCCAATGCTGTTAGAGATTTGTTATTTTATTTTTAGTTTCTTCTAATTTTATATGCGGGTGCAGGAGAAGGAAATGCATATGGCAGGCCACTCTTGGAAAACTGTTGTTGATCAAACAGTACTTTGTCCTTTTTTCATATCTTTCAGAAAATTCCTCTTTAGCCGGGTGTGCTGGCTCATGCCTGTAATCCCAGCACTTTGGGAGGCTGAGGCGGGCTGGATCACCTGAGGTCGGGAGTTCAAGACCAGCCTGACCAACATGGAGAAACCCCGTCTCTACTAAAAGTACAAAATTAGCCAGGCGTGGTGGCACATGCCTGTAATCCCAGCTACTTGGGAGGCTGAGGCAGGAGAATTGCTTGAACCCAGGAGGTGGAGGTTGCGGTGAGCCGAGATTGTGCCATTGCACTCCATCCTGGGCAACAAGAGTGAAACTTCGTCTCAAAAAAAAAAAAAAAGAAAGAAAATTCCTCATTACCTCATCTACCAACCTTTAAAGTACTGGTTTTCCCCAGATGCTAATTGGTTCTCTTCTCTTCACAGTCTCTTTTTCTCTATGCACAATCAGATTCACTCTGAAGGCTACACTTAGTCTGATTCTAGTGACTCTCAAATACCCCTCTCCATTCTAGACCTCTGTCCAGAGTGTCAGAACCGTATATCCAACCTCCAGTACTATCACCACCTACATGTTCCACAGACACTTAAAGTACATTTCCAAGGTTTACCTCATTACTTCCTTTGGGACAGCCTACATTTTCTTCTGTTTCCCATTTTCACTTTCTAGTCCCAGCAGCCATGCATTTGCCTATGCAAATAACATGCCTTTATCTTTTCCACCTTACAGCCAGTTTACGACCATCTCTGTTGTTATGGTGGTCATGTAGGAGCAGTTATTGTCTGTCAGCCTGCTGATACTACCTAAATCTAGGAGACATCTCTAACCATGGTTACTTAATTGTCCTTCCCACCTAACATACATTAAGCCTTCCCCAGTCTTCAGGAGCATTGCCTCAAAACTTTTATCACATAACATATGTGTCAACTTGTTTATTCATGTTCTTTATATTCCTTAAAGCAACAACTCAAAGTAGGGCATGCATCACAGTAGAATGTACAAGATAGTATACTGGAAGGAAATAAAATACTAACAGTTTACATTCATTCAAGAGCAGTAATCATTAACAATGTAGATTTTCTCAAATAACTACTGATGGTTTATAAATAGCTACAATGTTGGGAATATGTTCAGTACATCTTTAAGACCACTGCTCTGTAGGAAAAAAAAATCTAGTATCATGTCATAATATGCCCACTGCCTACTTCCATATATCTTTTCCTTCTTAGAACTCAAAGACTGTTTCCTAACATACTGTATCTTTTGCTATTTCCTGATTTACTAACTGGTTTTTTTCTCCCCATGAATTTTTAAAAGCTGATGCCCTGTATTCCTACAAAACAAATTCATTGTGAGTACAAAACTTTTATGTCCTCAATGAAGCCTCAGAGTACAAAATGAAATTTTTCTTTGCTTTGTGACCCTTTACCTTGTACGTATTTCTGTCATTGCATCTATAAAACCTACTAAGTGCATGTATTTACATGTATGCCTCTCTCTTAGCCTGTAACTTCTCACGAGCAGGGTCAGGGTTTTATTCATTTTGTTCTATCAGGCAACCAGTCACATTCAGGACAAATAGTGTGATCTCAGTATGTTTAGTGTGAGATTATGAGTAAATACAGATGGATATATTTTCAGAGAGAATTTTATACAGTATAAAACATAAATTAGGAAACTAGTCTGATCAGTAAACATTATCAGAACTAGGTCTCCAACATCTAGTTCTCACCCATTTCCGATCACTTCAGGATGAACTAGAGTATGCCCTTACAGGGATCAGTGTCATTCAAGGATGTGACTGTGGACTTCACCCAGGAGGAGTGGCAGCAACTAGACCCTGCTCAGAAGGCCCTCTACAGGGATGTGATGTTGGAAAACTATTGCCACTTCATATCTGTGGGTAAGAAACACTCCTTGAATCTTTCAGTGTCATGCGTCTCCTTCCATGAATTCCTGAAACATATGGAACTTTCAATTTCAGGGATTAAAGGTGATGAATCCATTTTTTTTTAGCATAAAATATGATTATATCACTGGACTCAGTGGCTCACACCTGTAAACCTAGCACTTTGGGAGGCCGAGGTGGGTGGATCACTTGAGGCCAGGAGTTTGAGACCAGCCTGGCCAACATGGTGAAACCTCGTCTCTACTAAAAAGTACAAAAAATATCTGGGTATGGTGGCACATGCCTGTAATCCCAGCTACTCAAGAGGCTGAAGCACGACAATCACTTGAACCTGGGAGACAGAGGTTGCAGTGAGTCAAAACTGCATCACTGCACTCCAGCCTGGGTGACAGAGCGAGACTATCTCAAAAAAAAAGAAAAGAAAATATGATTGTATCATCACTTGTGTAGTGTAAGGTATTAACTTTAGTAAGACATTAATGTATACCTCATCTACTACCTTGAAGTTGTATCTTTATCTTACTTCAAAAGTTTTAAAGTCAAACAGCTTTAGAACAAGTCTCATTTTCATCATCAGGATTTCACATGACTAAGCCTGATATGATCCGCAAGTTGGAACAAGGAGAGGAGCTGTGGACACAGAGAATTTTTCCAAGTTACAGCTACCTAGGTGAGTCTATAAATGAAATCTAGTGAACATTAAATTTCAAGTAGTTCATGCTTTTGAATGTTTTTAGGGATCTATTTTTGTTATTGTGGGTAAAATACACATAACATCAAATATACCATCTTAAACTTTTTAAGCATATAGTTCAGTGGCATCAAGTACATTCACATTGTTGTGTAACCATCACCATAATCTATCTCCAGAGCTCTTCATCTTGCAGACGGAGGCTCTGTACTCATTAAAAATAACTTCCCTTTACCCCTGCTCCCTAGCCCTGCCAACCACCATTGCACTTTCTGTCCTGTAAATTTGACTACTGTAGGTACCTCTTATAAGTGGAATCACATAGTATTTATCCTTTTTGTGACCGCCTTATTTTATTTAACATAATGTCCTCCAGGTTCATCCACTTCCTTCCTTTTTAATGCTGATTAATATTCTATTATATGTATATACCACATTTTGCTTATTCATTCATCCATCAGTAGTCAGTCCGGTTTCTTTCATCTTTTGGCTATTGTGACTAATGCTGCTATGAATGTGGGTGTACAAATATCAGTTTTACTCCCTGCTTTCAGTTCTTTTGGGTATATTCTCAGAAGTGGAATTGCTGGATAATATGGCAATTCTGTGATTAATATTTAAGGAATCACCATACTGTTTTACATAGCAGCTGCCTCATTGTTGCAATTTCTTCACCAGCACTTATTTTCTATATTTTTTATAGTAGCCATCCTATTAGTGATCTATTTTTAAAGACCTGAGATCTATAAAGTGCCTATACATGGCTGACCTTTATGCCTCTAAAATATAAATTTTAGGTATGAATCTCTCTCTCCATGCAAATCTTTTCCTTGTTTGCCTGTGTTTATGGAAATATTGGCTGCTATTACCTTACCAAAAATCTAGTCCATGTTTTGTAGGTATAATGTATATAGAGATCTAAAGTGTAAAGTTCTTTGAGTTCTGACAGAAGTATAAACCCATGTATCTCACACTCCAATCAAGATAAAACACAATTTCATTAACCCAGTAAGTTCCATTAGGCCTCTTCCAAGTCAGTCTCTCCCATTAGGACAATCACAGTTGTGATGTCTACCAACATAGATTCATCTTGTCTATTGTAAACCTTTTTCATGTCTGCTTTCTTTCACTCAGCTTCATGTCTGAGAGATTTAGACATTTTTCTGCATGCATAAGTAGTTTGTTGTTTTAACTGTGGAATAGTTTTCCATTATATGACTATACCAGTTTATGCATCTCCTGTTGAAAGACATTTGGGATGTTTCTAGTTTAGAGCTATTATGAACAAAGCTGCTATAATCATTCTTGTAAAAATATTTTTGTGGACATACATGTTTGCTTTTCTTCAGTTAAATACCTAGCAGTGACATTGCTGATTCATAAGGCAGACGCATATTTGACTCTTTCAGAAACTACCATTTTAGTTTAGTAGTTTAGTAGCTAAAATTACTATACCGTTTTAGACTTTCATCAGCACTGTATGAGAATTTTGATTGCCCCACATTCTTTTCTACATTTTATGTCCATTTTGCCCATTCTGGTCATTTTGGCCATTCTGGCTATATATTTTGCAGTTTTAATTTAGATTAATCTTATGGCTAATAATGTTAAAAATTTTCTCAAGTGCTTTTTATATCAGAGGCACCTGTTTAAGTGTTTTGTTGTTGTTGCTATTTGTTTGTTTATTTGTTTTGAGATGGAGTCTCACTCTATCACCTAGGCTGGAATGCAGTGGCGCAACCTTGGCTCACTGCAACCTCTGCCTCCCAGGTTCAAGCAATTCTCCTGTCTCAGCCTCCTGAGTAGCTGGGATTACGGGCATGCGCCAACACACCTGGCTAATGATTTTGTATTTTTGTAGAGATGAGGTTTCACCACATTGGCCAGGCTGACCTTGTGATTGCCTGCCTTGGCCTCCCAAAGTACTGGGATTACAGGTCTGAGCCACTGTGCCCAGCCCTGTTCCAGTGTTTTATCCATTTTTTATTTAGGTATTATTTATTTTTCCTTGAGTAGTAGGAATTCTTTCATATTCTGGATAGAAATCTTTTGTTCAATGTTTGTATTACAAATATTTTTCCTAGTCTATGGCTTGCATATTCATTTTAATGGTGTCTTTTGATGAACAGAAGTTTTTAATATAACTGGAACAGAAGTCCAGTCAATCATTGTTTCTTTTATAATTAATTATTTGATCTCTCAAACAAATTTTGTCTTTTCTAGATATAGCGAGGATAGTTCTCTTTTCTAGGTATGATGAGGATAGTTCTCTGTATTTTCTATGTATATTTTGCTTTTATGATTAGTTCTGTGGTCCACCTCATGTTAAGTTTTGTTTATGATATAGGGTAGAGTTCAAGAATTTGTTCTTCTATATGGTTATCCATTTGTTCCATCAGTATTTGTTGACCAGATTACTCTGATGATCATAGAGAAAATTGATCACATTTGCGTCAGTCTGTTTTTGGACAATTTGTTGTTTCCTTGGACATATTTTAAGTCACATTGACAATACCACTTGGTCTTTGATTATTGTAACTTTATAATATGTCTGGAAGTCCGTTAGAGCTACTGAGAGCCTGAGGCAGGAGAACTGCTTGAACCCAGGAGTTGAAGGTTGCAGTGAGCACTTGCTTTTCTTTCTTTTTTTTTCCAGGCAGTCTTGCTCTGTCACTCAGGCTGGAGTACAGTGGCATGATCTCAGCTCATTGCAACCTCTTAACTCTCAGGTTCAAGCAAGTCTCATGCCTCAGCCTCCTGAAGAATAGCTGGGATTACAGGTGCGCACCACCACGCCTACCTAATTTTTATATATTTTTTTTAGTAGAGATGGGGTTTCACCATATTGGTCAAGCTGGTCTCGAACTCCTGACCTCAGGTGATCAACCTCAGCCTCCCAAACTTCTGGGATTACAGATGTAAGCCACCAACCCCGCCTATTTCTAGTAGTTTTAATTAGATATAGTGATTATAATTTTAACCATTAGTAACCTTTTAAGAGAGTAAACTAAAAAGTAGATAGTTGTGAATTGTTTGCTACATACTAGCATTCTGTAACAGATTAGCAAATGTTATGAATACATCATCTCACAACTCTATAGATATATGATTCCTCATAGTACAATTTTTCAGTGTTTAATAGATCCAAATATATTTAGTCTTTCGATTCTGTATAAAATTAAAGACCCAAAAGTATGTAAATTTAAACTTATATTCGATAATGAGTGTTTCAGTACTTTATCTTACTTAGAAACTATAAGTGACTATTAACTTAGCATGACTGTTAGGTTGCAAGTTACCAGGAAGATTTTAGAAACTGTTTTTAGGCAGATATTATAAAACAACTGTGGAAAAGCCTATTTATAAAACTCTTATTCCACTTATATTGACCTACACATATAGTAGTTATTATGTTTGGATTGTTCATGAAAATTTCATTATGCATTGAACAAAACTAGACATCATCTCAAGTTATTTCCTTGTTAATTATTTTTACAGCACATGCAAGTAAAAGGCAATTAAAAGCAAATCAAGAAAACCAGAAAAGTTAAATACATATGTTTGTTTTGTTTTCCTGCAGTATTTAATGTATATAAAATAGTGCATATCAGACAACCATTTTTACTATATATTTGTGCATTTTTCTTAAGTTGAATTTATAGTTTCTATAGGGTTAAATATAATAGTAACTTACTTGACTAGCAAAGCCAAGTAGAATAAAAATGTGTGCTCAGAGATGCACCTCTTTTTATTAAACCAACAATATTAAATTCATCTTAGTTATCAAAATTTTATCCCAAGTCACATGAACTTGAAAGGCCTTTTGATTAGTTCCTATATTTCTAGGGGTGTTAGGAACATTTCACTTATATAAACACTCATTTTTCTCTTCAAACAATTTGAATAAACTCCTTTAAGGGGTTTGTAAATTAATTTGGCCGAGTGCTGTGGCTCACACCTGTAATTCCAGCTACTCAGGAGGCTGAGGCAGGAGGATCGCTTGAGGCCAGGAGTGTGAGGCCAGCCCGGGCAACATAGCAAGACCCAGTCTCTGATAAAAATGTATCCCAGTGCAATGATGTGTACCTGTAGACCCAGCTATTCAAGCGGCTGAGGCAGGAGAATCATTTAAGCCCAGGAGTTCAAGGCCGCAGTGAGCTATGTACTACTGCATTCCAATCTGGGCAAGAGTGAGAACTTGTCTCTAAAGAACTAAAATTTTTAAATAAATAAATAATACCATCTCAAGATAAGAAAATATCACATATACATAACATACACATATAGACATAGGCAGACAGACCCAAACAGAGATCCTATAACTTTCATTCTAAAATGTTAGCCAGGAATCAGTAAAATAGTATTATACTCTCATTTTTTGCTCCACTTTATATTTTTATCTGAGTTGTGTTTCTGACACATGGAACAAGTTAAGGTTAGCTGTTCAATATGTGGGCTAATGCTTTTTAGCCAGTATTTGTAGAGGAGATTTTCAGATTTTCATTTTCCCTATTATGTAATCTTATGGAAGCAGTGGACTAAATTTTTCTCTCTTTTTTCTTTTTAGATGGAGTTTTGCTTTTGTTGCCCAGGCTGGAGTTCAGTGGTGCAATCTTGGCTCACTGCAACCTCCGCCCCCTGGGTTCAAGTGATTCTCCTCTCTCAGCCTCCCAAGTAGCTTGGATTATAGGCACCCACCACCACGCCTGGCTAATATTTTGTATTTTTAGTAGAGATGGGGTTTCACCATGTTGGTAGGCTGGTCTCGAACTCCTGACCCTAGGCGATCCACCCACCTTGGTATCCCAAAGTGCTGGGATTACAAGCATGAGCCACTGTGCCCAGCCACTGTGGACTAAATTTTAGGCGAATGACTGAGCTATCTGGATGTCTCCAAAGCTTGGCTGAGTGAATAAAATATCCACTTTGTTTCCAGTTAGCCCTTTTTCCCTTCTCAGCCACAGGTAGTTGCTTTTGGGGGTCACTGAGTCCTTTGAGTGCCCCCAATGTGGGACAGGGCACCTAAACTTTAAGTGACTATAGGGGCTAAAGTGGGAAGGGAAAGGTCTGGCAGGGTGGACAGAGGGATGGAGGAGTTCTGAAGGGCCACCTGTGAAAGGATTCAAGGGAACTGAAGGGACGATCAGAGGTGGTGAGAGGAGGAAGGAGGAGTGGAGTAGTGAGAAAGGAGAGGTCTTACAGGAGGCAGTTTAGAGAATCCTTAGTAAAGTGATGCCAAGGAGAAAGGAAGTGGAGGGAGTTGGCAGCATGTATACCAGCAGGGGAACATATACCATCAATCAACTGAGAAGTTCCTATGGGAGAAACATGATCAGAGAGAGACCTCTCCCAGAGTCAGGAATTTTTTAGCCCTCAGAGTCAGGAAGTGAATTCCCACTCAAAAGAAACACCCAGGAAGAAAGACTTCTAGCCCAGCAGTTACCTTTTAAAGAAGCCTGGTCCTCTAACCCAACTTCATTTAAACAGAGAAACCTAGGATTCTAACCCAGCCTCTAGAGGATATTCAGAATCTAAGGAATCAAAATGTTATACCTGCTTCAATGGGAGTTTGTCCAGAGCAACAGATCAGGAGTCTGACTCACCAATGGGTTCCCAGTCAGTCAGTCAGGAGTGAAGACCAAGGCTCGAAAGATGTGTACTTGGGGTACTGGGTAAGATGTCCAGGGGTCCAATAATGAATCTGTTCCTACAAGCTGTGTTACTATAAATACTAAAGAAAAACATTATCCTGACACTTGTAAGGCAGATCTCAGGGACTGCTACAATGGGGTTTTGAAGTAGTGGGGAGAGAATGGACTCAATTCTGAATACAGTAAGGAAGAGAGAAAATTTATAGTTAGTAGAGAGGGTCAGTGATGGGAAGTTACTGAGTGGATAGGGTAATCTTGCTCAGCTGACCTACCAGGATTCCTACTTGAAAGCAGGTCACGGTGATCAGATATCACCTGGAGGGTTTGGTGAGGCGAGAGATCAGATATTGAGAGTGGGGGATTCCAGCTAAACTGACTTGACAGAGTTCTTGCTAAATCTGGGCCCTTTGGAAGACATGCCCAAGGACTGAGCCTCATTGGTTAAAGTTTTATGGTGTTGTCCTGAGTCCTGGGATGCGGTCTTTACTCCTAAAATGTGGCCCTTCTGGAGTCTCGATGAAAAGACCAAAGTGGTTTTGTTTTGTTTTCACCTGGCCCAGGACAAATCTGAATGGACCAGGGTTTTTTGTTTGTTTGTTTTTTATAGAGATGGGGTTTCACCATGTTAGCCAGAATGGTCTCCTGATCTGCCCAGCTCGGCTTCCCAAAGTGCTGGGATTACGGGCATGAGCCACCACGCACAGCCTGGACCAGGGTTTTTTGGTCTTTTGCTTTGTTTGCCTGTTTTTCCACCCTGCTTTAAAATTTCCAGTGCATTTTAAAATATCAGAAAAGGATTGCCCCATATTGGTCTTCATGAATCCATGCTGAAGTGTACTCTCTTTTAATATCACATTTCCAATTTGCTTATATTGGACCAAAGTTTTAACAAGGTTCCTGTTGGCACAGCGCTGGAATTGTAAACTCTTTTTCAGAGCTAAGTGGCTGCTGAAATCTTTGCTCAGTTCCTTCAGGGAAGGAACTAGTTTTCTTTCCCCTTTAGGCTCCTTGCAGTCTTACGCTGCATCAACATAGTTAACCAAGGCTTTGAGGGTGGCTTATGCCAACTTTGGGGCTCTGCTTTTTTGACTTCTCTATTCCCAGATTTTGTCTTCAAGTTATGTTACCTGTGAGCTCCAACCTCTGATTCCCCAATACAGATGACTCATGCTTTCTCTCGGAGATCTATCCCGTTTGTGCTGCCTGAACTACTGAGAACATATACCTGGCTAAATGTAGCTCTTATGCAGTGTGGTCTTTCTTTTAGCCTTGGTGGTATAGTGGTAAGCATAGCTGCCTTCAAAGATTGCATCCACTTTCAGCTTCTGGCTACTTTTGGTCATTCCTTTTTTTTTTTTTTTGAGACAGAGTCTTGCTCTAACGCCAGGCTGGAGTGCAGTGGCACAATCTCGGCTCACTGCAACCTCTGCCTCCCAGTTTCAAGCAATTCTTCTGCCTCAGCCTCCTGAGTAGCTGAGACTACAGGCACGCACCACCACACCCGGCTAATTTTGTGTATTTTTAGTAGAGATGGGGTTTCACCATGTTGGCCAGGTTGGTCTCGATCTCGATCTCGACCTCGTGATCCATCCGCCTCGGCCTACCAGAGTGCTGGGATTACAGGCGTGAGCCACCACGCCCGGCATTACTTTTGGTCATTCTTTAGTGCCTTCAAATAATTGGGGGGGTTTTTTTGGTGGTTTTTTTTTTTATTTATTTATCAGCTGGAGGATTGTTTTGATAGAAACTTCTTTGTCATTACCAAAATCTAGATATCGGCTGGGCAGTGGCTCACATCTGTAATCCCAGCACTTTGGGAGGCTGAGGCAGGAGGATCACTTGAGCCCAGGAGTTCCAGACCAGCCTCACCAACATTGCAAAACCCTATCTCTACTAAAAATGCAAAAATTAGCTGGGTATGGTGGCACATGGCTCTAATCCCAGGTACTCAGGAGGCTGAGATACATGAGTTGCTAGAACCCGGGAGTTAGAGGTTGCAGTGAGTCTAGATCGTGCCGCTTCACTCTAGCCTGAGTGACAAGAAACATTCTGTCTCCAAAAATAAATAAAAAATCTAGATGTCCAGACCAGCAGTTCTCAAACTTTCTAGTCTCAGGACATATTTACAATCTTAAAGTTATTAAGGACTTAAAAGAACTTTGTGCGCATGTGTATGGTATTGTAACTGGCTCAAGTCCAGCTGCTCACTGCTCCAGAGGCCAAAAACATGAGAAGTGAAGAGTGGTGAAAGGAAACAACTTGATTGATTAAATGCTAGCAGATGGGAGTTGGAAAGGCTTTTGCCTCAAAGAAGCCATCTCTATATTTTGGGCTGAGTGAAGGGGGTTGTGAGGGAAAATGTGTGGAAATACGCAGGGTAGTGCAGAAAGGTGCAGGCCTTTGTGTCTTGTTCCGATGGTTATCTTGAGTAATCGCTCTTCCGGAGGTTCAGTTTGCATCATACTGACTTTGGCCTGACGGTGATGGACTATTCATAAACCTCCCTAAGTGGGAGGATTCTGCAGCTGGGTCTCTCTGCCTAACCTGTTTCAAAATTGGCCCCTGGAATATCTAAGCAAGCACATAATTAGATAAGTAAACACTGTTAACGTGGAAGTGCGTGGTGAGAAAGTGAAAAACAAAGAGTTTCAAAGTGACTCAAGGTTGAAAGCAAAAAAGGAAAGTTTTAAAATATTTGTGGCTGGGAATACTTGGTTACACTATTAGAAATTAAAAGAGAAATTTTAAAAATATTCACTAACTCATTTTAAAACTACAATATAAGAAACAGTAATTCCATTATATGTTTACATAAAGTCATATTTTTAAAAAATGTAACTGTTCCCTAAAGGGAAAAATAGAAAAGTGGCATTGTTTTACATGACTGAAATTTATTTAATGTTTGGATCAATGGAAGGTAGCTGATTTTCAAATCTGATTCTGCAATCTATTAAAATATGTGGTTTATATTGAAATAAGATTGAGCCTCCCAAACTCCAAACAGGGAATGCTGCAAAACATGAAACTTTTTGAGCACCCATGTGATGCTCAAAGAAAATACAAAAAATTAGCCTGGCGTGGTGGCGAGTGCCTGTAGTCCCAGCTACTTGGGAGACTGAGGCAAGAAAATCGCTTGAACCTGGGAGGCGGAGGTTTTAGTGAGCTGAGATTGTGCCACTGCACTCGTGATAGAATAAGACTTCATCTTAAAAAAAAAAAAAAAAAAAAAAAAAAAAAAAAAAAAAAAAAAAAAAAAAAAAAAAAAAACAGAAACAAAAAAACCCACAAAAATTAGCTGGGCATTGTGGTGGGCACCTGTAATCCCACCTACTCAGGAGGCTGAGGCAGGAGAATTGCTTGAACCTGGAAGGCTGATGTTGGAGGGAATCAAGATCATGCCATTGCATTCCAGCTTGGGTGACAGAGTGAGACTCCATCTCAAAAAAAATAAAAATTACGCGGTGTATGTCAAAAAGTAAGGCTGGGGGCAGTGGTTCATGCCTGTTATCCCAGCACTTTAGAAGGCTGAGGTGGGCGGATCACCTGAGATCAGGAGTTTGAGACCAGCCTGGCCAACATTGTAAAACTCCGTCTCTACTAAAAGTACAAAATTACAGGTGTCGGTGACAGGCACCTGTAATCCCAGCTACTCAGAAGGCTGAGGCAGGAGAATCCCTTGAACCTGGGAGGCGGAGGTTGCAGTGAGCTGAGATCATGCCACTGCACTCCAGCCTGGTGACAGAGCGAGATTCCGTCTCAGAAAACAAAACAAACAAAAAACATAAAACTAGGGCACAAAGGCACTTTTTGCACAATCTCTGTAAACCATCCAGAACCAGTCTGTGGTCAATGGTCATTTATCAGAAGAAAGTTACTGAAACCAGTCCCATGTCCAGTTAAAGCTGTAATTATGGGTTTTAGAAGGGAGGGAGGTGTCAGTCAGCTTCTGGGAGTCTGCTGATCTCCAGGCCAGTGCTTGTTCAGCTGCAAGAGGTAAAGAAAAGCCCTGTAGCAGTTAGAACATAATTTATTGCTTAAGTATAGGGGTGCATGATTTAGCCTTTGCCTGCCATGGTCTGAGGTCTTATTTGTAATTTGGTATCACTGGCATAAAGAATCTACTCCATCAATCTTATGATCTCTATTTTAACAAACAGAAGTGCTTTATGCATACTTCATTTTATTTTGTTGTTGTTAAGTATGTGAGTTGGGGTCTCTGACCCAGGCTGGAGTATAATGGTGCAATCACAGCTCATTACAACTTCAAACTCTTGAGCTCAAGCGATCCTCCTGCCTCAGCCTCCTGAGTAGCTAGGAGTACAGGCACATGGCACTGTACCCACCTTTTTTTTTTTTTTTTAAATTTTTGTAGACAGGTTTTACCCAGGCTAGTCTGAACTGGCTTCAAGCAATCCTCCTGCCTTGGCCTCCCAAAGTTCTGGGATTACAGGCATGAACCACCTCACCCAGCTTATGCATACTTCTTTAATCATCACAGAATATTGAAAAAATGTATATTCAAAGATGAAAATTTAATACGATTAATGATTTTTTTCTGGCTATCAAGAACATTCTGAAATGAAACTTTTTCTATATGGCAGTTAGAAATGCAGTGATTATTATTACAGATTTGGTGCCAGTACTTTGATTTATGCTAATGTACCAGCATATTATCCACTGTATTAATTGTGTTTTTTAATATTTTGTATTTTACAATGTCTTGACATTTTTAAGAAGTCTTGCTACCTGGAGAGAGACTGCCCCTCCCACAGTTAGCTAATTCCTAGAGACAGTGAATAGCTTGTTAGTGAGCTCACCTTTCATATAAAAAACAACCAATCCCAAGTTCATACCCCATCTACCTCCTTTATCCAGCTGTCATATCCCAGGCCAATATTTTCTCTGCCCTAAATCACCCAGGGTCAGAGGCTGCCCCAGGAACCCACAGCCTGCCAACACAAGTCAAACAAGCCAGTCCTAAGCTGTTTTCTCTGCCCTGCCTTTCCTTTTCCCCAGAAACCCCCGTGAAGGTTCTGGCCTAGGCTTTCCCCATGCTCCTTTCTGCTTCTTGACCAAACCTGCTGCTTCCCCATGTGGCTTGTATGTAGACTGGCATTCCCCCTCCCCTCAGGAAATGTACATCATAAAAATGTTCTTTTAATGGCACCAGCTGCTCTGTTGTCACTGAGTCACCACCATAAATTAAAATCCATGAGTATAAATGAAACACCTACCATTGCTTTTGCCCCATTAGAGCAAATATAAACACAGAAAAAAAGACAAATGAAGTGTTATTAACGAAAATCATTTTACCCTGCATATACTCCCCTTTACACAAGTAAAGGGACTCAAGTATTACAAGTTCATGAATCACACCTTGGGAAATGGTGGTTTAGATGATGTTGCTGTGTGTGTGTGTGTGTGTGTGTGTGTGTGTATGTGTCAGGGTCTCACTTTGTCTCCCAGGCTGGGGTCCAGTGGTGCGATCTTGGCTTACTGCAACCTATACCTCCCCAGTTCCCTGCCTCAGCCTACCGAGTAGCTGGGACTACAGGCGTGTGCTACCACGCCTGGCTAATTTTTGTATTTTTAGTAGAGATGGGGTCTCACCATGTTGTACAGGCTGGTCTCAAGCTTCTGACCTCAGATGATCCACCCGCCTCGGCCTCCCAAAGTGCTGGGATTGCAGGCATGAGCCACCGTGCCCCACTGAGATATTACTTCTTTTCTTCTCTTTCTTTAGCATTTCAGTCTTCTATCTTCATCCTTTTGTTATAGTTTCCTATTTATAAAAGAGAGCATTCTTAAACCTATCAGAAAAATAAAAATTATTGTTTAATATCTTTATTTCTCATCATTTTCACTTTCTTCTCTTTCTTTCCCTGGGCAATGCCTTATACTTGTTTTCTGCCTCAGTCTCACATCACATTCTCACCATGAGACCTACCACCAGGTTCCAAAATCCATATGCCTGGAATCAAAATGATAATTTCAGGATCACAATTTCTTTCCAATAAACTTTTGTGTTTCATATCATAGTGCTGAGCATCATTCTTGATATCTGCCCACCTGGATTTGGGTGAAAAATACTAACTCATTCTCATCCTGTTTCCCTGAGTACATTTTCACATCTCATTTGCTTTTATCCCCCTTTTGTGCCTTGCCTAGGACAATACTTATTTGTTGACTAAATTAATCTTGTTTCATTAGGCCTCTCATTGGTATCTTTCTGATGTGTCCTTAACGCATTTTCTTCACTCTGAGCTCTTGACTTTATAAAAGTCCTGCAAGCTACAATAATCTGATGAATTCTCAAATGTATTTCCTTGTTTTATATGAATGGCTTTCAGACAGACTTCCGTATATATACTTGCAAAGTTAGCCAACTATGAAATTGAAGGGTACAGTAATCCATACAAGACCACTCTTACTTCTGACACCAGCTGTAAGTTCGAGGATCCCCAGGACTGCCTGTAGATTAGATAATTTTCTCTTTTTTGAGACAGAGTCTCACTCAACCTCCACTTCCTAGGTTCAAGCTATTCTTGTGCCTTAGCATCCCAAGTAGTGGGGATTATAGGCATGTGCCACCACACCCTGCTGATTTTTGTATTTTTAGTAGAGATGGGGTTTCACCATGTTGGCCAGGCTGGTCTTGAACTCCTGACCTCAAGTGATTTACCCACCTCAGCCTCCCAAAGTGCTAGGATTACAGGCGTGAGCCACCATGCCCAGCCAGTTTCAATAATTTACTGAAAAGACCCATGGAACTCAGTGAAAGCTGTTATGCTCACAATTACAGTTTGTTACAGGAAAAGATTAAAATCAGTCAAGGGAAGAAGGACATGGGTAAAGTCCGGGAAAGCACCAAACATGCAGCTTCTAGATGCCCTCTCTCTGTGGAGTCATGGACAGCAATCCTGGCAACGCTGTAAGGTTGCATACAGAGTACTGCCAAACAGGGAAGTTCAGCCCAGCCTCAGTATCCAGAGTTTGTATTGGGGCTCTGCCAGCTAGGCCTGATTGCCCACATGATTGAGTTCAGTTTCCAGTGCCTTAGGAAGCTGAGCTAATGCTTGCTGCATGACTCAAAGTTCCTACCCTAAATTACATTGTTACTGTTTGGCCAGCCAAAGACTCCCCAGCAAACAAATAAGCCCCTATTATCCATGATGACATTCAAAGGGCTTAGAGATTACCACACCGAAACTGAAGTTAAAGGTTAGACTTTGTGTTTGGCAAGGTTAAATTCTTTACCACACAATACTATATGTCATTTAGCTAAAAGATCATGTTTCATTTCCTCCATGAAATGCCTTGATTACTATATAGACTATATCTATTTCTTTTTTATGCATTCCCATTCTACTTAACATCTATAACATGTGAGCAGACATGTCCTCTGATATGATCTAGTAATTTGATACCTAATTCAACATTGTTTTATATGACATTTCTTTCTCCATTTGGTTAACTGTTTCCCCAAAATAAGATCCTGTCTTTTGTCTTTCCTTACTGCAGCTTGTAACGGAGGCCAGGTATTCAGTAGTTATCTTATTGATTGTCGTACCATGCAAGGATAATATCTTTCTCATCCATTTAGAAATCATTTACTACTAAGTTCTTTTTAGGTGTACCTGCCAATATTGTATCCCCTAACCTCAGATAACAGTGTGTAAATGTATACTCAGAAGATTTTAGAGAATATTGTCAATAAAATATTGACTTATAAAAACATGAGTTTTAGTTAAGAAAGCAATATTATATTATCAAATTGTGGACTTTACATAGAATAATCATGTTAAAATCCCAGGCTGTTGGAAAATATCTTGAAGTGAATGTTCCAGACCATAATTATATTACAATTTCAAACAGGTGGGATACTGAGAGGTAGAAAAACTATGTGAAACCTTAGCTGGGAGCAGCAGCTCATGTCTGTAATCTCAGCATTTTGGGAAGCCAAGGCGGGTGGATCACCTGAGGTCAGGAGTTTGAAACCAGCCAGGCCAACACAATGAAACCCCATCTCTACTAAAACATGTAAAAAAAAAAAAAATAGCCAGATGTGGTGGCACGCGCCTGTAGTCCCAGCTACTCAGGAGACTGAGACATGAGAATCACTTGAAACTTGGAGATGAAGGTTGCAGTGAGCCAAGATTGGAAGGAAGGAAGAAAGGAAGGAGAGAAAGAACTATGTGAAAGCTTTAAGAAAAATTGGCTAGTAGCATATAAGAAAGAAAAGAAAAGAAGGACTGTGAAAACTTTAAGAAAAATTGGATAGTAGCATATAAGAAAGAGAGAGAGAACTATGAAAGCTTTAAGAAAAATTGAATAGCATATAAGAAAGAAAGAAAAGGAAGAAAGAAAAAAGAAAAGAAATAAGTGAAAAAGAAAGAAAGATTATATGAAAGCTTTAAGAAAAATTAGGTAACAGCATATACTTGGAGGTGTTTGAAGTTCTTAGGGAGGCAATGTAACTTAAATTACCAATACAGATTAGTTTTACGTGGCCTAGAACTGCACATAAGTGGAATTGTATTTGTACTCTGTTTGATAAAGCTTATACTCTGCAAAATATTTGAGATTCATTCCTGTTGTCATTGTCTATCAGCATTGTTTCTTCTTATTGTGAGGTAGTATTCTATTGTATAATACATGACACAGTTTTACCTGTTAATCTTTTCATGGATATTTGGGCTGTTCCCAGTATGGGATTATTATAAATAAAAATGTAAATCATAGATGAGATGAATCCATCTTTAAATTGCCCTCCCAAATATGCGTCATAGTAAGGCAACAATAGTAAGATATACAAGAATTTGTTTTTTTAAATAGTAAAGATTAATCAATGCTCTGCACATACATTGAATAATCTAGTCCTTTATAGCTCCAATAGGGAATAGCAGAATTAAGGTATGTGACTGTATTGGGAGGAAAACTCAAACCTATTTTTCCCTAAAGCTGAAAAAAGTAATTCGGCAAATTGAAAGAATGAAGTTAGACTTGATGGTGAGAGAATTTCATTATTGACCATCTCTGGCAGAATAAATTGATAGTAACAACAATCAGAATACTACAGTTCCTGGGCACTGTGGCTCACACCTATAATCCCAGAACTTTTGGAAGATCACTTGAGGCCAGGAGTTCGAGATCAGCCTGGGCCACATAGGAAAACCTCATCTCTACAAAAAAATGTAAAAATTAGCTGGGCATGGTGGCACACACCTGTAGCCCCAGCTACTTGGGAGGCTGAGGTGGGAGGATTGCTTGAGCCCAGGAAGTCAAGGCTACAGTGAGCCAGGATCACATTGGGATCATATCACTGTATTCCAGCCTGTAGGACAGAGCAAGACCCTGTCTCAAAAAAAAAAAGGAATTCAAATATGTATATATATGTATTTATGTATATGTATGTATATATATGTATATATACACATATACACACTATACACACACACATACACTCACAAACAGTGATTATATAAATGTTGGAAATATATTTTGTGTTTTGGTGTGTTTTATAATTCCTCATGGGAACATGTTTTCTAGATTCTCTGCTTTCAAGAGAAAATAAATTATGGTTATATGGACAGTTAGGGCCTAGACTGTAGACTAATGTTTTTGTAAACACTAGGAAAGGAGCTGAAAAAGTTCATTTACCATGCATAGGCAAAATGGAATTGAAGAAGAAAGAATTGGAAGCACTCACAGCCCTTATTTAGGTGTGAGGGGATAAATGTGTAGCTTTTCATCTCTTCATAAATAATTTTTTGTCATCTTGCCTACTGTTCAGTACCCTCGGTAGGCTCACTTCAGCAGCTCTGAATCCTCCATGCCAAGGACAATCCCTCTTTTATCATTCTTTCTCTTCTGCTCACTCATCCTTGTTTCTTACACCTTCTCAGTGCAGCTTATATTTATAACATGCCAAAGATATGAGTGTTTTTTGCTTCTGCCAGTTTTTCTTCATTTTAACAGGGTAGCGAGATGTGTATTTATACATTTTCCCTACCAAGAGGGAATTTATTCTGGCCTTTTTGTAGATCACAGTAGTGAGCTAGTCCCACCATAGTTTGTCTGTATGTACACCAATCCATAGCATTTATGTGCAGACTTACAGTGTTAATTGTATTCTTTTCTAGAAGAAGATGGGAAAACTGAAGATGTCTTAGTGAAGTTCAAAGAAAACCAGGACAGGCATTCTAGATCCCTCATACTTATTAACCACAAAAAACTAATTAAGGAGAGAAGTAATATTTATGGTAAAACACTTACTCTAGGCAAGAACCATATTTCAAAAACAACATTATGTGAATATAAACCTGACGGAAAAGTTTTGAAAAATATTTCAGAACTAGTCGTTAGAAATGTAAGCCCCATAAAAGAGAAGTTTGGTGAGAGTGTTGGATGGGAGAAATCACTTCACAACACTAAGCGTGAGAAAATTCATCCTGCAGTGAATCTCCATAAACAAACAGAAAGAGTTCTCAGTGGTAAACAGGAGCTTCTTCAGCATCAGAAGGTTCAGACTCCAGAGCAACCGTCTGACCATACTGAATGTGAAAAATCCTTCCTGATGAAAGGAATGCTGTTTACACATACTAGAGCTCACATAGGAGAAAGAACCTTTGAATACAATAAAGATGGAATTGCCTTCATAGAAAAGTCAAGTCTCAGTGTCCATCCAAGTAATCTTATGGAAAAGAAGCCCTCTGCCTGCAACAAATATGGGAAATTCCTCTGCAGAAAGTCTGTTTTTATTATGCCTCAGAGACTTCAAACAGAAGAGAAACCCTTTCAATGTCCTTACTGTGGGAATAGCTTTAGAAGGAAGTCATACCTTATCGAACATCAGCGAATTCACACAGGTGAAAAACCTTATGTTTGCAATCAGTGTGGAAAGGCCTTCCGTCAGAAGACAGCCCTCACCCTTCATGAGAAAACACACATAGAGGGGAAACCCTTTATTTGTATTGATTGTGGGAAGTCCTTCCGCCAGAAGGCCACCCTCACTAGACATCACAAAACACATACAGGGGAGAAAGCCTATGAATGTCCTCAGTGTGGAAGTGCCTTTAGGAAGAAGTCATACCTCATTGATCACCAGAGAACTCACACAGGAGAGAAACCGTATCAGTGTAATGAGTGTGGGAAGGCATTTATCCAGAAAACAACCCTCACTGTGCATCAGAGAACTCACACAGGAGAGAAACCCTACATTTGCAATGAATGTGGGAAGTCCTTCTGCCAAAAGACAACCCTCACTCTCCACCAGAGAATTCACACAGGGGAGAAACCCTATATTTGTAATGAATGTGGGAAGTCTTTCCGCCAGAAGGCAATCCTCACTGTTCATCACAGAATACATACAGGAGAGAAATCCAATGGCTGTCCTCAGTGTGGGAAAGCCTTTAGTAGGAAATCAAACCTCATTCGCCATCAGAAAACTCACACAGGAGAGAAACCATATGAATGTAAACAGTGTGGGAAGTTCTTCAGTTGTAAGTCAAACCTCATTGTCCATCAGAAAACTCACAAGGTAGAAACCATGGGAATTCAGTAAGTAATGTGACTTTTTTGTAAAAAAATTTTTAAGTCATAATAAACCCTGTACATGATGTTGCTTGCGATTGTAATAATATCCAACAGTTTAAGGTACTATACCATGTGGTATCCTACTGTTTGCCAGCCTATAAAACACACACACACACACACACACACACACACACACACACACACATTATTAGACAAATTACATGACAGAAATCATTTAAAAGTCCAAATTTTTTATTACTAGCTTCAGCAGACAAAAACTTCCTCTGTCAAGGTATTATAAACATTTAAAATCACATTTTCCATTTCAATACATACCTTTCTGTTAAGCAGTAATAAATAGTTGGCCAACTGACTGTGGTCCATGGACTATACAGTGAGTAGACATTCTTTAAAAGAAGAAGGCATGAACTGTATTTCTCATTGCAAATACAAAATAAAAATTAGTTGTTACCACCTCACAGTTGACCATGATTCTGACTTCTAACATTACAAATTAGTTTTTACATATTATAAATCATTATGTATCATGTATTCTTTCAGATACAGCTTATTACATTCATCATGTCCCTGAGTCTGATCATTAGTGCATGTAGCAGAAGTTTATTTATTTTTATTCAGTATAGAGTTCTATTATATAATTATATCACAATTTATCCATTCTACTGTTGATGGACTTTTACATTGTTTACAGCTTAGGGTCATAATAAATATTGCTTCTGAGAACATATTTGTCTTGGTGTACATACGTGCATTTCTCTTGTGTACATACTTAGGAATGGAATCGCTGGGTCTTCGAACATATGTGTATTGAGTCAGACACTGCCAGACAATTCAGAACTTTCACCACATGGGATCACACTGAAGGGAAGCAGCTATAAGTTTTATCAATATGTGCTGGTTCAAAGCAGAGAATTCATGCTAGAGGAAAACATCTATCAATGTTATTGTGAAAACTGGGAATGTGAATATAATATATGTAGTAAGGCTTTCAGCCAGAGCCCAAATCTTCCAGACAAATGTAATAAACGTGAGATTGCTGTTAGCCACAGCTGATGCCTTATTTGAAAGCAAAAAGTGTGCCAGAGAAGGAGAAGCATCCAACATATTCCGTATTCAGCATCAGAGAATTCCACTGGAGAAACGTCCTGTGAGTGAGTTAAAGCTGGGGCATGGGGAGGAATGTCGTGTTTACCCATGGCCTGCATCTTACTGCCGAAGTACAGATGATGAATATGGAAAAGCTTACAGCCATTGTTCAAATATCACACTATAGCAGGGAATTCATATAGGATGAGAACTCTTCACATGAAATGGTTATAAGAATGACTTTAACTGTGCTAATTTCTTACACAACATCAAAGAATTAATGCTAAAGAAAGGAAGATTAAAAGGAAACAAATGGGGCTTGGGACTTCTAACTCTGAGGAAAGCTCTCTCCAGTGAAAGAAGTCTAGCCATGCCAAGACTATAATGCTAGCAAGTCTATGTGTAAGGCACCCTGGTCAACAGCTGGAGCTGAGCTCCCAGCCATCAGCTAGCATGAGCTGCCAACCATATAAGTAAGTGAGGCCTCTTCGACATCCAGTCAAGACTTCAGATGACTGTGGACCCTGCTGACATCAAACTGGAACTACAAAAGAGGCTTCAAACAAGAACTGCCCAGCTGAGGTCTTCCCAAATTCCTGGCCAACAACCAACAAAATGGTCAGGCTTTTTAACTAAAAACAATTTTTTGGTTGTTTTTTTTTTTTTTTTGAGACGAAGTTTCTCTCTGTCACCCAGGCTGGAGTGCAATGGCATGGTCTTGGCTCACCACAACCACGGCCTCCCTGGTTCAAACAATTCTCCTGCCTCAGTAGCTGGAGTTTCATGGGCCCACCACCATGCCCAGCTAATTTTTTGTTTGTTTTTTTTTTTTTGAGATAGAGTTTCACTCTTGTTGCCCAGGGTGGAGGGC
>PVKP010031812.1:0-26592 GCA_004027715.1 Plecturocebus donacophilus | reverse complement strand
TTAACATTTCGTTAAATCTTCTTTCAAGGTTCTTAGTTTCTTTGCATTGGGTTAGAACATGTTCTTTTAGCTCACAGAAGTTTCTTATTATCCACCTTCTGAAGCCTGATTCTGTGAGTTCATCACACTCATCCTCCGTCAAGCCTTGTTCTCTTGCTGATGAGGAGCTGCGATCCCCGGTAAGAGGAGAGGCATTCTGATTTTGGGTGTTCTCAGCCTTTTTGCACTGGTTTCTTCCCATTTTTGTGGATTTATCCACCTGTCGTCTTTGTAATTGCCGACTTTCAGATTGGGTCTCTGAGTGGACGTCTGGCTTGTTGGTGATGAAGTTTTTTCTGTTTCTTAGTTTTCCTTCGGGGGACGCCCCTTCCCCACAGAGCTGGGTCTTCCCAGGTTCAGCTGTGCTCGCTCTCTCCTCAGCGCTTCCAATTGCTGTTCTCCTTGTGGGGATGGGACCAGCAGAGCCTTTGGGCACCCAGTCCTGTACACTCCGCACCGAGAAGTGCTGCGCTGGCCAAAAGAGTCGCGCTGGCGACCTGGGTGGCTTCTTCACCGGGAATCTCCTAGTCTGTGGCATCAAAAATTCGTCTGCAATTGCAGCATCCACTTGCTCTCTGCGCTTTCACTGGGAGCTACAATCCTGAGCTACTACTATGTGGCCATCTTGGATCTCTCCCCAATTTTTATATTTTAGTAGAGACGGGGTTTCACTATGTTGGCCAGGATGATCTTGATCTCTTGACCTCGTGATCCACCTGCCTCAACCTCCCAAAGTGCTGTGATTATAGGCCTGAGCCACCACGCCCAGCCCATCTTTCCATTTTTTAGTGTTCTCTTTAATTTCTCACATCAATGTTTTAGAGTTTTTATTGTAGAGATCATTCACTTCTTTGGCTAAGTTAATTCCTAGGTATTTAATTTAATTTGTCACTAAGGTAAATTGAATTACTTTCTTGATTTCCTTTTTAGATTGTTCATTATTGGCACATAAAATCCTACTGGTTGTTCTATGTTGATTCCTTTCCTGCAATTTTACCATTTGTTTATCAGTTCAAATGGTTTTTTGGTGGAGCCTTTAGGTTTTTTTCAAATATAAGATCAGATTATCTGCAAGCAAAGATAACTTGGCCTCTTTCTTTCCAATTTGAATGCCTTTTATGTTTCTCTTGCCTGAAGGACAAGGAGGACTTGTCTAGGAGGACTTTCAGTAGTATGTTGAATAAAAGTTGGGCATCCTTGTTGTATTTCCAATCTTGAAAGAAAGGGTTTCAGTTTTCCCTTATTTAGTTTAATACTAGCTGTCAGTCTGTTGCACACTGCTTTTATTTTGTTGAGGTGTATTCCTTCTATATCCAGATTTCTAAGGCGTTTTAGCATAAAGAGATGTTGAATTTTTCAAATGCTTTTTCAGCATTAATTAAAATGATCATATAGTTTTTGTTCTTTATTTTGTTCACATGACATATCACATTAATTAACTTGTGTATGTTAAACCATCCTTGCATCCCTAGGATAAATCCCAGTTGGTCATGATGAATGATCTTTCTAATGTGTTGTTGAATTTGGTTTGCTAGCATTTTGTTGAGAATTTTTGCATCATTATTCATCAGCGCCATGGAGCTATAGTTTTTTTATCTTCTGATGTCTCTTTGTCTGGTTTTGGTATAAGAATAACATTGGACTAATAGAATACGATTGGAAGTATTCCCTTCTCCATTTTTCAGAATAGTTGGAATAGAAATGATATTAGATCATCATTAATTGTTTGATAGAAATAAGCAGTGAAGCCATCAGATCCTAAGCTTTTCTTTACTGGGTAACATTTTATTGTGGCTTAATCCCATTACTCACTATTTATCTGTTCAGGTTTTGGATATCATCATGGTTCAAGCTTAGGTTGTATGTGTCTAGAAGTTTGTCCATTTCTTCTAGATTTCCCAATTTATTTGCATATAGTTGCTGATACTAGTCACAAATGATCCTTTGAGTGTCTGTAGTATTGTTGTAATACTGCCTTGTTCATCTCTGGTTTTATTTATTTTGATCTTCTCTCTGTTTTCTTTAGTCTGGTTAAAGATTTGTCTATTTCGTTTAATAAAACAGTTTTATGTTTTGTTGATATTTTACATTGTTTTCATTTCTCATTCATTTATTTCTGCTATGATCTTTACTATTTCTTTTCTTCTACTAATTTTGGATTTGGTTTTCAAAGTTCTTCAAGATGCTTTTCTAGTTCTTCAAGATGCATCATTGGGTTATTTACTTGAAGGCTTTCTTCTTTTTTGATGTAGATACTTATAGCTACAAACTTACCTCTTAGTAATGCTTTTACTGTATCCTATAGATTTTGGTATGTTGTGTTTCCATTATCATTTGCTTTAAGACATTTTTAAATTTTATTTGAATTTTCTCACTTACTGGTTACCCAGGTATATTTTGTTTACTTTCCATGTGTTTGTATAGTTTTCAAAATCCATCTTGTTAATGATTTCTAGTTTTATTATATTGTGGTCAGAGAGGATGCTTAATATTATTGCAATTGTTTTTGGTATTTTAAGACTTTCTTTGTGAGCTAACATATGGTTTATCCTTGAGAATAATTTATATGCTGAAGAGAACAATGTGTATTTTGCAGCCATTGAATGAAATGTTGTGTAAATATTAAATACAATATTTCTTCTTGTGTCTTCTGTCTGGAAGATCTGGCTAATGCTTAAAGTGTGGTGTTAAGTCTCCAGCTATTATTGCAAAGGAATCTCTCTCTTTTTAGCACTAATAATATTTTCTTTATATATCTGTGTTTTCCAGTGTTGAATATATATGCTTACAATTGTTATATCCTCTGACTGATTTATCATTATAAAGCAACCTTCTTTTCTCTTTTTATAGTTTTTGTCTTGAAATTTATTCTATCTAGCTACCCCTGCTCTTTTGTGGTTTCCATTGGCATGGGGTATCATTTTCCATCCCTTTACTTTCTGTCTATGTGTGTTTTTCCAGGTGAGGTATATTTCTTTCTTTCTGTTTTATTTTACTTTGTTTTGTTTTGTTTTATTTTGTTTTTGAGACAAAGTTTCAGTCTGTAGCCCAGGCTGGAGTGCAGTGGCAAAATCGCAGCTCACTGCAACCTCTGACTCTCAGGTTTAAGTGATTCTACTGCCACAGCCCTCTAAGTAGCTGGGATTACAGGCACCCACCATCATACCTAGCTATTTTTTCTTTGTATTTTTAGTAGAGACAGGTTCATCATATTGGCCAAACTGGTCTTGAACTCCTGACCTCCAATGTTCTACCACCTCAGCCTCCGAAAGTGCTGGTATTACAGGCATGAGCCAAAAACCTGGGCTGAAGTGTGTTTCTTGTAGGCAACAGAACAGTGTAATTCTTTTTTGGTTTGTTTGTTTCATGCTTTCGCTCAGACTGGAGCGCAGTGGCATGATCTTGGCTCATTGCAATCTCTGCCTCCCAGGTTCAAGCGATTCTCCTGCCAAAGCCTTCTGAGTAGAGTAGCTGGGATTACAGGCATGCAACAATATGCCCAGCTAACTTTTGTATTTTTAGTAGAGATGAGGTTTTACTATGTTGGCCAGACTGGTCTTGAACTTCTGACCTTAAGTGATCTACCTGCCTCAGCCTCCAAAGTGCTGAGATTACAGGCTTAGGCCACTGTGCCCAGGCTGTGTCTATCATGAAAAGTTGTTATAGTTATTTATTTACTTATTTTGAGACAGTGTTTTGCTCTTGTTGTCCAGGCTGGAGTGCAATGGCATGATCTTGGCTCACTGCAACCTCCACTTCCTGGGTTCCTGTGATTCTCCTGCCTCAGCCCCGCTAGTAGCTGGGATTATAGGGACACAACACCAGGCCTAGCTAATTTTTTTTTTTTGTATTTTTAGTAGAGACAACGTTCACCATGTTCGCCAGGCTGGTCTCAAACTCCTGATCTGAGAAGATCTACCCACCTCAGCCTCCCAAAGTGCTGGGATTATGGGAGTGAGTCACTGTGCCTAGCCATAGTTATTATTTTTGATTGGTTCATTGTTTAGTCTCTCTTATTAAGTGTAGTTTATACACTACAGCTATAGTGTTATAATGTTCTATGTTTTCCTGTGCTTTTACTATTACCAGTGAGTTTTGTATCTGCAGATGATTCCTTATTGCTCATTCACATCATTTTCTATCTGATTGAAGCGTTCCCTTTAGTATTTCTTATAAAACAGGTCTGATATTGATGAAATCCCCCAGCTTTTGTTTGTCTCAGAAAGTCTTTATTTCTCCTGCCTGTTTGGAGGACATTTTCCCTAGATTTACTATTCTAGGGTTAAAGTTGTTGTTGTTGTTTTTCCTTCAGCATGTTAATTATGTCATGCTACTTTCTCCTAGCATGTATAATTTCCACAGAAAATCTGCTACCAGACATACTGGAGCTTCACTGTCTGTTATTTGTATCTTTTCTTGCACTGCTTTTATGATCCTTTCTTTATCCTTTGTATTTGAGAGTTTGATTATTAAATGTCTTGAGGTTGTCTTCTTTCAGTTAAATCTGCCTGGTTTTCTATAACTTTCTTGCACTTGAATGTTGATAACTTCCTTTATGTTTGGAAAGTTCTTTTATTATCTCTTTGAATAAATTTTCTAACCTTATCTCTTTCTCTACTTTCTCTTTAAGGACAATAACTTTTAGATTTGCCATTTTAAGGCTATTTTCTAGGACCCATAGGCATGCTTCACTGTATTTTTTTTCTCCTCTGTGTATTTTCACATAGCCGTCTTCAAGCCCACTATTTCTTTCTTCTGCCTGATCAATTCTGCTACTAAAAGATTCTGATACCTTCTTTGACATGCCAATTGCATTTTTCAGCTCCAGATTTTCTGCTTGACTCTTTTTAATTATTTCAATCTATTTGTTAAATTTATCTGATAAAATTCTGAATTCCTTCTCTGTGTTATCTTGAATGATGTCTTTGCGTTTTCTCAAAAGAGCTATTTTGAATTGTCTGTTTGAAAGGTCATATATTCTCTGTTTCTCCAGAATTGGTCCCTGGTGCCTTACTTAGTTCGTTTGGTGAAGTCATGATTTCCTAAGTGGTCCTGATGCTTGTGCATATTCATTGTTATCTGAGCATTAAAGAGTTAGGCATTTATTGTAGTCTTTGCAGTTTGGGCTTGTTTCTTCTCACCCTTCTTGGGCAGGCTTTCTAGATATTTGAAAGAACCTGAGTGCTGTGATCTTGTGATCCAAGCTGTATTAAAGAATTCTCTGGATTACAAGGCAGAGATTCTTATTTTCTTCTCTCACCTTCTTACAAGCAGATAAAGTCTCTCTATTCTGAGCTGCCTGGAGCTGTGGGTCAGATGACATGATTATCTCAGTGGCCACCATCAGTAGCTGGGTCAGACCTGAAGACAGGACAGCACTGGGCTTACCACTGTGAGCACTGCTGGGCTACTACCTATATTTGCTCAGGCCCTGTAACTCTATAATCAGCATATGGCAAAGCCTGCCAGGCTCGCGTCTTTCCCTAGAGGGGGATGAACTCTCCCAGTCCCTGGGCCAGTTCAGAGAGAGGTGCCATCCAGCAGCCAGGGACTGGAGTCAAAAAGCTTAGAAGGTGACATTGTGTTCTATTGTGCTGCAGTAGAGCTGGCACTCAAACCACAAGATGCAGTTTTTCCCACTCTTCCCTCTTCTTTCCATTGGCAGAAGAGCCTCACCCTGTGGTCACCACCATTTAAGGCCCATGGAGAATACTGCGAGGCTACCACTGATGCTATCTTGCAGCCCAAGGGCTCTTTAGTCAGCTTGTGATGATTGTTGCCTAGCCTCAGACTTATCCTTCATGCCACTTGTCTCTATTCTTACTCAGGGCAGGTCCAGAGATGCCATCCAAGAGCCAAGGCCTGTAATTGGAGACCCTAAGAGCCTGGTTGGTGGTCTATACCCCTGTGACCAAGCTGGTGCCTAAGGTGCAAAACAAAGCCCTATTTACTGTTCCTTCCACTTTTCTCAAGCAGAAAGAGTCTCTTCCAATAGTCACTACAGCTGGGAATGTATTGAATCCCACCTGAAGCCTGCAAGTCTCAGAGTCTCACCCAAGGCCCTTGGTGTGCTACCTAAAAATTGCTGTTGATTATTCAGAGCCCAAGGGCCCTTTAGTCAGCAGGTGATGGGTCCTGAAAGAACTGGATCCTTCCCTTCAAGAAAGAAGTTTCCCTCATGGCCCAGGGTGTATCCAGATATGTCATCTGGAAGCTAGTGTCTGGAAAGAGGCCTCATGAATCTAACTGGTGCCCTCTCCTACTGTTGCTGAGCTGGTATCCAAGATGCAAAGCATCTTAGATATCTTTATTCTTCCCTTTCTTCTCCTCAAGTGAAAAGAAGAGGTCTCTTTTGGAGCTGAGAGCCTTTTAGGCCGGGGTAAGGGGAGGGATGGTGTAAGCACTCCCTTAATCACCCTGGCTGGTGTATCAGGTCATGTGCCCCCAAAGTCCACTGGCTCTGATCCCTGTTCAGCAGAAGACTCACTTAATATTTGTAGTCCTTGAGTCCTAGACTGTCTTTCAAATTTATGTAGAGTCCCAGAGCACTTTAGCCCATGGCAGCAAGGCTTGCCAGAGCTCAAGTTCTGCCTGGTGAGATGGGCAATTCTCCTCTGGCTAGGGCTGATTTAACTGTTCCCTCTGTGGGCGGGCATCACCTGAGTTCAACTCAGTTTTGACTTCTGCTGTGACAGGGTGGCACTGACTTCAGTGCAATGTCTCACAACTGCTGTGCTCTCTTTCTCCCATGCAAACAGATCCTCTGTCCATGCCATGCTGCCTCTGCAACAGGATGAGAGAGAGGTAGCATCGGCAATTCAAGACTGTCTTTCCTCACCCTTTTAGTGCCTCCTTCAGTGATAAAGTTCAAACTAGATGCTGTGAGAGCTCATCTGATTTTTGGTTCTTACCTAGGTGCTTCTTTTGTGTAGATAGTTGTTAAATTGCTGTCCTTGGGGAGCAGGGGATGATCAGTGGAATCTTCTTTTTGCTAACTTGCTCTACCAAAATATACTCTTTTTTCAGTTCTGGTATAAGAATTAAATACAAAAATCAATAAAATAATTGGTTGATTACAATGCTTAATAATAAATGATGATTTTTTTTTCTGTTTCTTTCTTTTTGAGACAGAGCTGAGTCTCGCTCTGTTGCCCAGGCTGGAGTGTAGTGGTGCCATCTCAGCTCACTGCAACCTCCACCTCCCAGGTTCAAGCAATTCTCCTGCCTCAGCCTCCTGAGTAGCTGGGATTATAGACATGCACCACCATGCACGGCTAATTTTTTGTATTTTGTTTTTCAGTAGAGATGGGATTTCAGTGTGTTAGCTAAGATGGTCTTGATCTCCTGACCTCGTGATCTGCCTGCCTCGGCCTTTCAAAGTGCTGGGATTATAGGCATGAGCCACCACGCTCGGCCATGAGTATGTTTATTATAATATCTGAATTAAACTAATTACTCTATTTCCACAGACTGGCAGTGCCAGCAGCAAGAATTCAACTAGAAAAACAAAATGTCTATCTGTCTACAAACCAGTTTGTGCTTCTGATGGAAAAACCTATGGTAACCATTGCATACTTAATGAAGCAAAGAGGTAAGAAGGCTTTGTATTTCTTTATATAAGGAAGCACTATTCTGTTTCACAGGAAATAAAAGGTGATTACTCTCCATGTCTTTGTGTTTTTCTCTTAATGGTAGCATGGCTATTGTTTGTCCAAAGAAAACAAAAAGATACTTAAAATTAAACCTTGAACAGTAAATTCAGTCAATTCTTGGGCGTATGTGGTTTATTTATTTAATACAGTATACATAAATTTACTTTGGAGTAATTTATTTAGGAAATATTTATTGAATGTCAATTATATAGCAGAAAGTGCTCTGAGAACTGGAGGTAAAATAGTAAGTAACACATAGAAATTCCTGCTTTCGTGAAGTTTTTATTTCTGCAATGGAAGACAAACAACATATATCAGAGTATAAAAAGGACTATAAAGCCTATTGGTTACAAATTGCTGCCTACTCAATTATATTTTAACCCTAAATAACAACAGCAGAGGTTGGATTTGGTGAGTGAATCAAACCTTTGAGTTACACACTACCTACAGAAATAAATTATAAAGCTGTTTTAAATTGTAACCTGTGTCTAAAAAAAATAGATATTTTAGCTTTTAGAATTTTTTTAATGTTCAACTATGAAAGGTGGAGATAATGTAATAATAATACTTGTTTTCAGTAGTTCTAGAATTTGCAAGTACTTTGTAAACTCTTATTGCAGAAATAAATAAATTAAAAGTTAAGTGTTCCAACAGCCAGGCAGTTTGAATTAGAAAGCGCATTAGGTACCACTTCCCTAATATTATTGATAAGCCATCTGGGCGAGAGATCAGAAGGGACTAACTCAAAGTGCACATTCTTGGGGCAGTCAATGAAAACCACACAAGCCATCATCTAGGTCTGTGCCCTTCCAAGTGAGTTTTAAATAATCTCATTTTCTCTTCATGATGATGCTGCAACCATTCAATCCTTGATTACTCTAATTTTTTTTTCAGATTGAGTAATGGAAAACTGAGTTTGAACTATGAGGGAGAATGCTAAGCTTTTATGTGTACCGAATTACTTGGAAGTCAAAATTCACCGGCAAATCTCCTCAAACAGTGATTTCCCTGGGAATTCCATTGTGAGATCAGCTTGAATCTTACAGATCTGTTGGATCCCGCATAATTTTCGAGTTTGTTTCATGTCAAATAAAGTCAGTTCCAGAGTCATTTCTCGTTTCTTGGATTGTTTGTTTTCTAGAGGTTCCCAGATTTTATGTATCTGTGATCTCTCCGCTCTCAAAGTGCCAAATCAGTTATAAATTCTCTTCTTTCCTTCAGTGATAACACTTCAGGACCTAGGTCACCAATTTGTGAATCCTAATAGATCTAGGAATCTCAGAATTGCATGTAAAAAATAAAGAGTCCTCACTTTAGAAATACTAATTTGGGGATCTAGCAGAGCTAAAGAAACTGCCATTCAATACCACATTACAAGTTTTTCTAACAAAGTTTGTCTCTGGACATGATGAAAAACTGATTTAAGATCTTTTTTTTTTTTTTTTTTAAGAGATAGGGGTGTCACCATGTTGTGTAGGGTGGTCTTGAACTCCTGACCTCAGGTGATCTACCCATCCTGGCCTCTCAAAGTGCTGGGATTACAGGCATGAGCCACGACACCCAGCCTGATTTAAGATCTTTTTAAGAACAATTGATTGACTCAGAGGGCCCATAAAACCACATACAAAATAAATCCTCTGTGTGCTTTTATCTTAAGAGAGTATTCAAAGCTATTATTGGATTCTTAAAGGGTTCTATGACTACAAATATATTCTAAAATTATAAATCTTTAGTCATTAAAATGTAAAAATTAACATATTTATATGTTTAAGCCCATTATAGCCTGAAATTTAGGTGATTTAGAATAAATCTCTCCAGAATATTAATCATATTGATTAGCCACATGGAGCTCAAGGAAAGAAAAGAAATCTAGCAAATGGTAGGATGAGATCTATTAAAAATGGTTTGCAGAAACTGTCAGCAGATATGTTGAGCAAGATATGGAGGCCAATGGGGAATGAAAGTACAGTACAAACTCAGCATGTGCCATATTCTAATGTCTGTGTTTCTGTTGTGTTTGTTATGCTGGATCTAAATATTCTTAATATCAATTGCTGTCTGAATTCTCTACTGTGAAATCTGGCTTCAGTTATTAAAACCTTTACTGTAAAAATAATTTTATTCACCATTTTTTAATTATGTCAGTAGCCATACCCTTCTTACTAAAAAGAAATATGTAGAAATTCCAAAAAAGAGAAAACCTTAATTTTATCATCCAAAAGCAACCAATTTTAATATTTTGGTATATTAATGTTTGATCTTTTTGAAAATTATTACCATAGACAATATTCAGATTTCATGTACTAATTTAAATGTGTTTATGATTATAAAAATATTAAATGTACCCATTAGGATGGCTATAATCAAAAAAGAAAGATAATAAAATATACTCATGAGAATGTGTAGAAAGTGTAAGTTCATATTACTAGTGGGAATGTAAGAAGGCATACCGTTTTGAAAAGTACTTTGGTTAAAAGTTTTTCAGATTCTTAAAATCTCAACATACACCTGCCATGTGAAACATTCACCCATTCTACGACTGATATTTACCCAACAGAAAAAAAGTGAAAAAAACAGATGTCCATGCAAATACTTCTAAACTAGTGTTGATAGCAACATTAACCATATAACCAAAAATGTGGAAACAATCCAAATATCTGTCAGCTGGTAAATAAGTGACAGAATTTAGTTTAGCAACACAAAAAATGGAATGCCATTCATTATTTAAAAATAATGAACTACTGTTGCATGGTATAGAGTATATAAACTTCCAAATGATTATGCCTAATGAAAATGTAGATTTTAAAGACTACATATTGTTTTATTCTGTTTATATGAAATATCCAGTAAAGGTAGTACAATAGAGAATGTAGAACTGTAGCTGCTTGGGGCTGAGGGTGAAAGAGGGATTAACTGCAACCAGAAGAATCTTTCGGGGTGATATAAACGTCCTAAAATTTGATTGCAGTGGTGGGTTCATAACTGACATATTCACAAAAAATCAATTTATTATGTCTAAAATACCTTTTTGGTATGCAAATACCTCAATTAGGCTCATTTATTACTCACTTTAATTGTGGCTAAAGTATAGAGTCAATGTCTAATAAGATTTTTATAAGAATTAAGATGACACGTGGGAGGCTGCCTGACACAGCTTTTGCAGATAATAGTCACTTGATGAAGAAGAGTTTCCATTTTCTAATAGACAATTACTTTAACAAGTACAGTGAATGATCCTAGAGAACAGTGACTGCATCTGCTTTCTCTAATCAACTTGTCTTTATCATCTATATAGTGCTTGACACATTGTAGCCTTTTATGTAATATGTTGAATAAATATAAAAAAGAATGCATATGTGAACATATCATATTCAATGAAGAATTATTTTAAAAGCATCTATTTTAAAAAGGCCATGCACTAGGTGATTATATTTTTGTGTTCTAATGAAAAGTATTACCCTAATGATAAAAAGAAACACTTCTTTAAATAAAGATAAAATATTTAACATTTTTTGAGTGAGATATTTATGATTTTAATTTGCATTAGGTTTTACATTATCAAATATGCACTTAAGATATTATTTTCAAAACTGTCATTAAATAGTTGAGCATCAGGAATCAAAATTCTAAAGTCCAAAATCTTAAGAGTTGGAAAGAATCTTGAACATGCTATGTTCGATCTTGTGTTACACAGAAGAATTCACCTGGGTGTCTGTGAATTTAAGACTCTGATTAATTATTAATTCTAATTATAGAATCCATTGCAAAATTGGATCACATTAATGCCATATGGATATATAGCTCCATCAAAATTCAGCAAGCACCATAATGATAAAATTTAAGTTTTTTACCACAAAGTCAGCAGAGAAATAGAGAAAAAGACATTACTAAAAGATCAGGTTAAGCTCATTTGGGAAGTGGACCAAATTCTTCAAAATGAGGATTTGAATTTGGGACAGGATGAGGCTGTGCTCCACTTCTACAAGCAGCTGAGAACCACCTGTTCACCAGGCCTACATATGTCCCATTGTGGGGACAATCGAGCCTTCCTGCTTGCTCAGGCCAGACTCAATTTTGGAACCTGCACATACTTTAAGGAGAAGATTAATAATTATATTTGTTGTTCTTCAGAAGGAGATGGTAATTAGGGAAATATAAGTGGAAAGATTTTTTTTTCTTTATTTTAAATTATACTTTAAGTTCTGGGGTACATGTGTAGATCGTGCAGGATTGTTACATAGGTATACACATTTCATGGTGGTTTGCTGCATCCATAACCCTGTCATCTACATTAGGTATTTCTCCTAATGTTATCCCTCCCCAATCCTCCCACCCCCTGCTATCCCTCCCCTGCCCCCCAACAGGCCCTGGTGTGTGATGTTCCCCTCCCTGTGGCCATGTGTTCTCATTGTTCCACACCCACTTATGAGTGAGAATGTGCAGTGTTTAGTTCTCTGTTCTTGTGTCAGTTTGCTGAGAATGATGGTTTACAGAGTCATCCATGTACCTGCAAAGGACATGAACTCATCGTTTTTTATGGCTGCATAGTATTCCATGGGATATATGTGCCATGTTTTCTTTATCCAGTCTATCATTGATGGGCATTTGGGTTGGTTCCAAGTCTTTGCTATTGTAAACAGTGCCGTAATGAACATATGTGTGCATGTGTCTTTATAATAGAATGATTTGCAATCCTTTGGGTATAATACCCAGTAATGGGATTGCTGGGTCAAATGGTATTTCTATTTCTAGATCCTCTAGGCATTGCCACACTGTGTTCCTCAATGGTTGAACCAATTTACACTCCCACCAACAGTGTAAAAGCATTTCTATTTCTCCACAACTTCTCCAGCATCTGATATCTCCAGATATTTTAATGATTGCCATTCTACCTGTCATGAGATGGTATCTCAATGTGGTTTTGATTTGCATTTCTCTAATAACCAGTGTTGATGAGCAATTTTTCATGTTTGTTGACTGCATAAATGTCTTCTTTTGAGAAGTGTCTGTTCATATCCTTTGCCCACTTTTTGATGGGATTGTTTGGTTTTTTGCTTGTAAATTTGTTTAAGTTCTTTGTAGATTCTGGTTATTAGCCCTTTGTCAGATGGGTAGATTGCAAAAATTGTTTCCAATTCTGTTGGTTGCCGGTTCGCTCTAATGATTGTTTCGTTTGCTGTGCAGAATCTCTTAAGTTTAATTAGATCCCATTTGTCTATTTTGGCTTTTGTTGCCATTGCTTTTGGTGTTGGGAAAACTGGCTAGCCATGTGTCGAAAGCTGAAACTGGACCCCTTTCTTACACCTTATACAAAAAATTAACTTCAGATGGATTAAAAACTTAAACACAAGACCAAACACCATAAAAACCTTAGAAGAAAACCTAGGCAATGCCATTCGGAACATAGCGTAGGCAAGGACTTCATGACTAAAACACCAAAAGTGGAAATATTTTATGAGAGGAAATACCTTAGAGAAAAATGGAAAGGGGGGCAGGAAGGCTGAAAAACTTTCCAAAACTCCTTCAGAGTGAATGAGAAAGGAAAGAGACATTGGTGTAAGTGTCCTAGATGTCCTGTAGTCTGAGGAAGATTTGGAAGGCTGTCTTCAGAGTTCAGGAGACCATCAGAGAAATTCCTTCCTAACATGAATGGGCACATTGACAGATTTCAGTTTAGCTTTGGGTTCTGACGCAATTACCCTTTCTGTCACATGAGATCTGTAAACTTGATTCTTGTGGCATCATAGAGATTTAATGTACAGGCTCAGTGCTTCTGAACTTCATCATACTGATCTTTAGTCAGCAATTAGTAAATTATAATGAAATTAATTAACTTAAATTGTTTGAAAAATGAAGAATATCCAGCACAATTACGTAAAGAGTTCTGATGCAAAACTTTTTTTCAGAAATGAGAATTTTAGGTAAAGGTACAAGTGTTTGCCATGCATCTTTTATAGTTGTTGCAGTTATTTTGTCTACATGCTGTGTCAAGAGTATCAGCACCATGAATTTCCCTATCTTTATGCAACAATTCTTTCATTCTTTTGGAAGAACACATATTTACAATAATGTTCTTACTTCTACTCACTGCAGAAAATACACATATTACAATAAGTTTAGCTGTTGGTTGCACAGATTGTTTGAATCTCACTGGTGCAAGTATGCCATCCAGATTTGAACAGAAAACAGTTTGGCTGAAGAATATGAATACACATCATAAAATTTACCAAATAATTAATATTTTAACAAATGTTCTTTATTTCTAATATAAAGTGCCACACATCAAAATAGGACAAATATATTCTATATGTAGGCTTAAAAGCAAACACTAGTGTAAGCACAGTGCTGCTAAAATTTAAAAATATTATTATTATATCTCCTATTAATTACAAAAAATACAATTTTGATGAATTTGCCAAACATTCCTTTTTCTCTTAACTCACATCTTCATCTTTCTATCACACTAAAAAAAATCTTAAAGCTGTATTTTCTATTTTTTATTTCCATCTTTTTCCATAGTTTCAGCACATACATACACACCCACAGACACCCCCCCACACACACACAATTTGGTTAGTTTTCATAGTTTGGCAATTTGCATAAATAAAACAATATTTTATATTCTTTTTTTTAATTATACTTTAAGTTTTGGGGTACATGTGCAGAACATGCAGGTTTGTTACATAGGTATACATGTTCCTTTGTGGTTTTATGCATCCATCCCATCATCTACGTTAGGTATTTCTCCTAACGTTATCCCTCCCCAATACTCCCACTCCCTGCTGTCCCTCCCCTAGGCCCCTGCCAACAGGCCCCAGTGTGTGATGTTCCCCTTCCTGTGCCCATGTGTTCTCATTGTTCAACACCCACTTATGAGTGAGAACATGTGATGTTTGGTTTTCTGTTCTTGGCAGTCCACTAAGAATGATGGTTTCCAGCTTTATCCATGCCCTTGCAAAGGACAGGAACTCATCCTTTTTAATGGCTGCATAGTATTCCATGGTTTATATATGCTACATTTTCCTTATCCAGTCTATCTTTGATGGGCATTTGGGTTGGTTTCAAGTCTTTGCTATTGTAAAAGGGGCCACAATAAACATACATGTGCATGTGTTTTTATAATAGAATGTTTTATAGTCCTTTGTATATATACCCAATAATGGGATTGCCAGGTCAAATGGTATTTATATTTCTAGAGCATTGAGAAATCACCACATTGTCTTCCACAATGATTGAACTATATGACCTACATTTTGCACTTCTCTATGATCTTTATTTATTTTAATGTACAGGGCTATAATTTATTGTTTTTACATATTCCAATATATAAATACATGGTTTCTTAGAATAGGTCATTTGAATTGGCTCTCTTTTCTTTTCCTAATATTTTGATAGGCTGAACATTTCTATGCTTAATAACATTAACCTGTCTTAGATGCTTGTGTGCAATAAGATTTATTCCCCCAAATGTACATTTTCACCTTATCATTTCTTGCCTGCCACTAAATAAGACATGACTTTTTATTTCTGCCATGATTGTGAGGCCTCCCTAGCCACATGGAACTGTGAACCCACTAAACCTCTTTTTCTTTATAAATTACTCATTCTAGAGTATGTCTTTATCAGCAATGTGAAAATGGACTAATACACAATTCTTCAAAAATGAAAGAGAAATAAAAGCTTTCCCAGACAAACAAACTGAGGGAATTACTCACCACTAGACTGGATTTACAAGAAATGCTTAAAGGAGCAAGACAACAGTAAAGGACATCTTCAATGAGAACTACAAATCATTGATCAAGGATTGGGGGGATTTGGTTTGGTTTTGGCTAAAACATTACTGGCTTTGCATGGCTTCATTACTTCATCTTCCCAGTGATCAAAAGAAATATTTTGAGAAGATGGATAAAGCTGAATTTCAATCTATGGCTTAGAAATGACCAATGCTAGTCAATGCCTTTGGGACTTTTTGAAGCAAGAAGCTATGTATAACTAGGATGCATGTTGAACACAGCCCTTGAGTTAAAAGAAAAATATATAGCCTATTCCTCAGTCCTCCTGATAACCTTGCTATCTTTTCATGGTTTTCCTTCTCTTTCCATCTCTTCACCTTACACACACACACACACACACACACACACACACACACACACACAGGCTTTTAAGGCAAAACCAATACAAATTGGGCCCTACAGAGAATGAATTCAGAACCATGACCACATAGTCAAAACAAGAGAATCTAGCTTTTCTTAAGATGTGATCCTACAATCATCTGTATCATGAGTACTGATGAGTAAATAAATGTCCAGATTCCTGTGTAACCACCACCCTCTCCACCAACTTTCAGAGTAAAATCTAGGAATCCTTATATTTCACATATTACCCAGGTATTTCTGCATCACTTCTCTCATCACAAGAACTAACTCATTCAACTAAAGGTAAACTACACAATTTAAGTGTCTGCTCATTTCTCTATAATTAGGGGTTGATGAGAATCAGGAACAATGATATGATTTCTAAAAGCCTTTCCTTCACTGAGAGGCAGGATTTTATAGTAGTTAAGAGGCTTTGGGATGAGCCACATCTATGTTCAAATGCTAGCTGTCACAATAACTAGCTATATAGATATAATATTTTATTTAATGTCTTCAGATCTTAGTTTTTCTCAGCTGGAATATGGAGGGAGCACCACTTCATGTATTTGTTGTGCAGACTAAATGAAGCAAGAAGATAATAGAACAGAACTGAAACATGTTAGGTGCTTAATATATGACCATAATGATGATCATTGTTCTATGATTTTTTCCTCTCCTTTACCTTTGCTACTTGCTATTAGGACCTGGGAGGGGTATTAGAGAAATAAAAACTGGGAGAAAAATTACAGAACGACAGATACCTGCTTTTTCCTCTCTAGAAGTGAATTATTCACCTTCATCACCATTCAAGGAATTATTCTTTAGCTGAGGACACACAGAATGCCAGCCTGAATCCTTTATGCAAGCGTAGAAATAGTTGTTCTATTTATTCTAGAAATGAATTATTCACCTTCATCACTATTCAAGGAATTATTCTTTAGCTGAGGGCACACAGAATGCCAGCCTGAATCCTTTATGCAAGCGTAGAAATAGTTGTTCCCACAAGAAATAGAAGCAGAACTCCCAAAATCTAGCTCTCCTATGCTCACTCAAGGCTGCAAAAGCTGGGCTTGTTGGAAAACACCTCTTTCATTCACCCTAGAGATCTTTCCAACATAAAGTTAATTTTATGTCACTAAGGGGAGAGGGCATGGAAGAGAGAGGAAAGGAAGGGGGCATCTAATGCCATCACCAGAATTCAGTTCTGTTTTAAACTTAAAACCTAAAAAAGATAGGAACCTCTTGAGAAATAAGTTGCAAAAAATATATTATTCCCAAATGGCAGAAGGGAAACCAAAGGCTTAGAGAAGTAAAATATACTATTCAGGATTGTCAATCGTGATAAACCAAAGAGTGCTTCTCTAGCCACTTCTCCCTGTTCTCTTGGCTATCTCCTTGCTATAACTCATCTTTTTCCTTTTAGGATGTGACCCTCTGATATTGTTTGGATATTTTGTCCCCTCCAAATCTCCTGTTGAAATGTGACTTCCAGTGTTGGAGGTGGGTCTGGTGGGATGTATTTGGCTAATGCAGGTGGATCCTTTATTAATGGCTTGGTGCCCTCCCCCTGATAATGAATGAGTTCTCACTCTGTGAGTTTATTTGAGAGCTGGTTGTTTAAAAGAACCTAGAATCTCTCTTGCTTCCTCTCGCTTGCCATGTGACCTGCCTGCTCCCTCTTCACCTTCTGCCATGATTGTAAGCTTCCTGAGGCCTCACTAAAAGCCAAACAGATGCTAGTGTCATGCCTTGACAGCCTGCAGAGCAATGAGCTAAATAAGCCTTTCTAAAAAATAAATTGCCCAGATTAGGGTATTCCTTTATGGCAACACAAATGAACTAACACAGAAAATTGGTACTGAGAAGCGGGGCATTGCTATAAAGATATCTGAAGCTGTGGAAGTGGCTTTGGAACTGGACAATAGTCAGAGACTGGAAGATTTTGGAGGGGACAGAATAAGAAAGGAAGACAAAGGAAAGTTTGGAACGTCTTATAGATTGGTCAAATGGTTGTGACCAAAATGCTGATAAAAATATGGACAGTAAGGCCAGGCTGATGAGATCTCAGATGAAAATGAGAAAGTTATTGGGAACTGGAGAAAAGGTCAGCCTTGTTACATCTTAGCAAAAACTGGGCTGTATTATGTCCATGTCCTAGAGATTTGTGGAAGATTAAACTTAAGAATAATGACCTAGGGTATCTTGCAGAAGAAATTACTGAGCAGCAAGTATTCAACATGTAGTATGGCTACTTCTGACAATCTATAATGGGACACAGAAACAAGAAAATGACTTAAAGTTAGACCTTATATTTAAAAGAGAAGCAGAGCATTAAAATTTGGGAAATTTTCTGCCTGACCATGTGGAAAAAGAATTTTCAGGAGGAATCCAAGAAGGCTGTGAAACAACCAGTTGCTAGAGAGATTCACATGACAAAAAGGGGGCCATGTACTAATAGACATAACAATGGGAAGAAGGTCTCTAAGACATTTTTGAAGCCTTCAAGACAGCCTCTCCCATCACAGACCCAGAGGCCTAGAAGGAAAGAATGGTTTTGGGCCAAGCCCAGGGCTCCCACTGCCCTGTGCAGCTCTAAGAGGCTCCTCTGCTCCCTGCGTCCCCATTGCTCTAGCTCCAGCTGCAGCTCAGAGAGCCCTAGGTACAGCTTGAGCCACTGTAAGCCATAAGCCTTGGTGGATTCTATGTGGTGTTAAGCTTGCAGATGCACAGAATGCAAACATGAAAGAGGCCTGGAAGGTTCTCCCTAGATTTTAGAGGATGTATGAGAAAGCCTCCTCATGAGAGGACCATCAACATAAAGTTTACATGAGCAAACAAATTAGAGTAGACAAAGGAATATGGGGTAAACAGATTTAAACTGGAAAAGTCTTTTAGCATCCCTATCTTTTCCCTAAACTTCTGGCCCTTCCAAAGGTTGGAGACTATAATCTATAACTTTCCCTAATATTTCCCTAATATTTTGCCAGCCACCCTGAGTGAACCCCAACACAAACTTAGAGTATTAACAAAATAAATTGAACATCATAATAATCCATATTAGAATCAGTTTGATACATTTAATGCAGTAATCACAGAAAAATTCATAATCATAAGTACCTATATCAACAAAAATGGAAAAGAGGAAAAAGTGAATTAAATTTCCAATTAGGTAGAAATGAACAAATAATTTAAACAACAGAAACACAAAAAAATAATTAAAAGATAAAGCAACAGATGATAAATAGTAAATCAAAATCTAGATTTTTTTAAATAAAAATAGCAAGATTTTAAAAAGCTAAAATATAAATGCAATGCAAAATTGGAGTAGTGTTAAAATATAGTAAATTAGCAAACCTATAAAAGACTACTTTGCATATTTTATTACAAAATAAACTTGAAATTCCAGAAAAAATAAAGAAGTTTTATTTTTTAAAAAGAAAAAAAAACATTGTATCAAACTTAATCCCAATAGATGTAGAAAACTTAAACAGGTAAGTGTCTGTTTAAAAAGTATAAACATTTATTAAGGGAGAAATCATACAGAAAACAGAAAACAATAAAGCCAAAGGATTTCAAAGGAGAATTTATCTTTCAAACTCTGACACCTATCTATGTCATATAAACTACTTTAGAGAATCAGAAAAAATGAAGGAAAACTTCCATGTTTTAATGAAGCAAGTATTATAGAATAAATGTACCTAAACTTGATGAAAGCAATACTGCATCATAATTTTTCAGGATAATAGTACATACTCTAAGCGATGTCCAAGTGGAATTTATTCCCATCATACAAAGTTGATTCAGTATTAGAAAGTCATTCACATAACACAACATATTAGTAGTTCAGGCAGAAAATAGTATAATCATTTCTATAAGTGCTGTAAAGACAGTTGACAAATTCAACACAAATTTCCAATAAAAATATTTAAAAATATAGTAGACAATTTCCAAACATACACACACACACACACACACACACACACACACACACACACACACGCACCTCCTGATGTCAGCATCTTACTAGAGGCATTTTTGCTAAATAGAAACAAAAATGTAAAAGGTGAATGATGTACATATCTCCAATGTTATTTACTATGGTATTAGATATTAGCCAGGGTGGGAAGCAAGGGAATTCAGAGGCATAAAAAAGGGAAATAAAAATGTAAAATTGGAAATTATGCCTTTTTGCAGATAATATGACAGTACACAGAAAGGTTCAGGCAGAAATTGACTGTGAAAGGATGGAGAAGATATTCCACATTACCAAAAACCAAAGAAGAGCAGGAGTAGCTACACTTAGATAAAATAGTCAAAAATGAAAGGTCATGAAAATAGACAAGGAGGGTAACTATATAGTGATAAAAGGTGTGGTGAGTCATGCCCATAATTTTAACTACTTGGGAAATTGAGTTGGTAGGATCAATTGAGACCAGGAGTTTGAGACCAGCCAGGGCAACATAACAACACATCATCTCACAAAGAAAACAATACTTAAACTGAGTGATAATAAAAATGAATCTACATATTTACAACCAACTCAAAACAATTCATTTTCCACTAAGGTGCCAAGAATACACAGTGTGAAAACTATAGTCATTTAAATAAATGGTGCTGAGGAAACTAATGCAGAATAAAACTAGACCCCTACCTCTCACAATACACAAAAATTAAACCAAAATAGATAAAAGTCTAAAACCTGAAACCATAAAACTACTAAAAGAAAATATTAGGGAAATGCTACAGGACACTGATCCAGGAAAAGCCTTTTTAAATAAGACCTCAAAAGCACAGGCAACAAAAACAGCAAATAAAAATGGAAAAAAAAAGACAAATGCTTTACATCAAACTAAAAAGCTCCTTCACATCAAAGAAAACAAGCAGCACTGTAAAGAGACAACACACAGAAAAGGAGAAAATACTTGCACACTATTCATGTGAAAAGGAATTAACAGCTGGAATACATAGGAACTCAAATAACTCAATAGCAAAAATAATAATAATCAATTAACAAACGAGCAAAAGATCCAAAAAGCCATTTCTCAAAATAAGATATACAAACGGCCAACCAGTTTATGAAATAATGCTCAGCATCACTAATAATCCAAAAAATGTAAACCAATAGCACAGTGTGATATCATCTCACCGAGGTAAAAATGGTTTGTATGAAAAATAAAGTTAATAACAAATGCTGATGAGAATGTGGAGAAAGGGAAAATTTCATATGCTTTTGGTGTGAAAGTAAGTTCGTATACCCACTATGGAGTACAGTGTGGATGCTCCTCTGAAAAGTAAAAAGTCTTATCATGTTCCAGCAACTCCATTAGTTGGTATATTTCCAAAAGGAAGGATATAAATATATTAGAGGCATCTGCACTCCCATGTTTATGGCAACACCATTCACAGTACCTTTAATATGGAATCAACCTGTGTGCCTTTCCATGGATGAAGGAATAAAGAAAATTTGGTATACATATTTGAAACTACACAATGAAATACTATTCAGCCATAAAAATAATTAAATCTAAGCCTTTGCTGCAACATAGATGGAAATACAAGTCATTATGTTAAGTGAGAAAAGCAAAGTACAAAAAGACAAATATTAAATGTTCTTAATCAAATCTGGAAGATAAGTGAATCTCACGAAGGTAAACAGTAGACTGGTGGCTAGCAGAGGCTGACAATGAGAAGGTAAAGGGAGGAGCATAAGAAAAAAAGGCTATAAATATTTTATTACCACTGAAATGTATAGTTAAAAATGGTAGAGATGGTTAACAACACATGCATAATTTACCTCAATTAAAATATGTAATATATAATATTTACATAAATATCTAATATACAAATTATATTATAATTTTTATAATTTTAATATACATTTTCTATGTAATTTATAATATTCATAAATATTTTATAATTTTGGAATAAATATACATTATAAATTATAATATACATTACAAATTTAATTATAAATTATATATAAAATTTTGTATATTATAAGTTATATATAAATATTTTATAGAGCGAGAGATGGAGCTTAACTTTGTCATCGAGGCTGGAGAGCAATGGCATGATCTGGGGCCACTGTGATCTCCACCTCCTAGGTTCAAATGATTCTCCTGCCCTAGCCTCCTGAGTAGCTAGGATTACAGGTGCCCACCACCACACCTGGCTAATTTTTGTGTTTTTAGTGGAGACATGATTTCACCATGTTGGCTGGGCTGGTCTTGAACTCCTGACCTCGAATGAACCTCCCAAAGTGCTGAGATTACAGGTGTGAGACACCATGCCTAGCCTTAATTTATATATATTGTATAACTAATATGGTGGCTTAGCCTGTATCCGAACAAATACAGTGAAATTTTCCTGAAATATGTATGGAACCTGGATTGCTGTAAATATTAAACTTTTTTTAAGCCTGAAAGCTTCTGTCAATGCTTGCCTCACCTAGGGTGCTGGTTAAAATTTAGACACTAGACCTTTGTCCCAAAGATTTAGATTTATTATAATCTGGAGAATCTTAGGTATCTATACTTTTTTATATATTAAAAAACAAGTTTATGCAACATTGTTTTAAATAGCATTAGCTATATTATACATTAGTGTACAATCACAAAGGTAAAAGTGATTTTAATAAATATCGTGCAACAAGTTCATTGAGCAAAGTATTTATTGATTGAGAAATATCTTTGTTTCATCATTAAAATACACAATTACATTTCTGCATTTTTTCAGAACTTCATCAAATATTTGAACACTGACAGATAATTGTAATTTTTAAATTATAGTACTTTGAAACTACAAGAGTATTCCAATTTTTATAATCTATACTCCCTCTAAAATAGGATCCATCTACTTCTGTAGGAATTTAAGGCACTACAGACTACGTTCCATAGAATCCAACAGCAGAGTAGGATCACAAGAAATGTCATAGGAATGCATAGCACCACATTGACAAAGGTCAACATTCATCCCAGTGTCCAAAAGTAAGAGATGGTTTATTTCTTCTGTAAAGAGAGAGAGAAAAAAAAATGTCATATTCCTTTATAAGGTCTAAAATGCTTTTCAGTGACTAAGCATTTAAATAAAATGTAAGTTGGAAAGCTTGGACTATACTTTTTCAAATAGCTGTACCCTGCTATTTCCCAGCCCCTGCAAATGTACTCTGCCCTGTGTGGGGCTATTGTCTCAGTTCTGAATGTACAAGTACCCACCATGAGTCAAGGAAGGAGAGAATGAGAAACGTACAGTTTAACTCCTGAGTCTCCCACTTTACAGCATATTGATCAAGTTCTAGTTCTTTTTAATGATTATGTAATTTTGGTATGGTTAACTAATTCGAGTATTTGAAAACCAGCCAGCATCATTACAAATATTAACCTACCTTTAGGACTGGGGATTCCTGGTTAAAGTTTATGAGTGTTTCAAATTATAGTAGAAAATATAAGCTATTTACTATGTGTATGTTTGTAGATTAAGAGGAAGTAAGTAGTCTCTAGCATATTGACACTATTATTTTAATGAGCAAGAAGAGAAAATATTTACTATTGTGCCCTTACCTAACTTCCAGGCAAAATATGCACTTGTTACCATAAGAGAGTCCATTAGATGCACAGAGAGGATCATATTCCCTGCTGCAAGGAAATGGTGGTTCTCCATATTCCTTACAATCTGGCTGTAAAATGGAGACAGAATATAAAATATCAAAGAGTATGCACTTGAAAATAATATTTTGTTATGTTATTATGAAATGTCACACATAGAAAAGACAAAGAATCTACATGTTTTTTATTGTAGTGTCATAAGAAAACAAACATCCCTATAAACAAACAAACTTTAAAAATATAAAATTTTCATAATCTTTGTAGAGTACCCCTACAATTATTCTCCTCAAATCCCATTCCACTTCCATCTCAGAAGCAAACATTAAACTCAATAATTTATTTATCATTTAATTGCTTTTTTCTTAGTTTTACCACATATGCAGTAATTCAAAAAATTGGGCATTACTTAATTTTGGAAGTTATTGAAATTTATATGCACAAACAATATAACCTATTCTTGTTTTCTAAACGTATACTAACAAAACTATATTATTTTCACCGAAAGCTTTGATAATTGTTTGCTGGAATCACATATTTTCTAATGATTAACACATTAATGTGGCATATTATTATATCCTTATTTGAGTCAATGATAGATTGCTAGTAGAAGAAGCCTTGTCATATTTTATGAACATTTTTATACATTGCTATATGTTAAGATTTTATTTAAGATTTTTGGATCTATATTGAAGACTAACATTGTCTTCCATTAAAGTTGAGGAGTCAGCTGACAGTTTAGTTGCAATCTCTTTCTAAATGATTGGTTTTCTCTGTGGCACTCTTAAGATCACCTCTTTGTATTCATTGACTTATTCTTTTGTTTCAATGGGTTTAGATATAAATCCTTAAAATTTTGTTGTTATTGTTGTTAGAATTCATTGAGACCTTTAGATCCATTCATGATAGCCAAAACATAAAAAGAACCTAAATGTTCATCATTTCATAAATGATTAAATAAATAAAAGTGACATATCTTCAATTAATGGGATATTATCTATGGATAAAAAGAATTAAGTACTGACTCATACCTCAGTATAAATGATCCTTGAAATAATGATACCAAATTAAAGAAGCCATTAAAAAAACACATATTATACAGTTCCACTTGTATGAAATGACTTAAAGTAAATCTATAGAGACAGAAATTACAGTAGTGGTTCCCTGGAATAGGAGGTACAGGGAATGGTGACTAACAGTAAAATGGTATGCATAACCTAATCACAGTGATAAAAAAAATGTTCTGAAACTGAATTACAGTAGTGATTTTAACACTTGGTAAATTAATTTTTAAAAGATATTAAGTTATTTATTTAATTGGGTAAATTATGTGGTATATTAGTACGCCTCACTAAATTTATTTAAAGAAAAGAAAGAAACACTGCAGAAAAAGGTGGAGCCAGGTAGCCTAATAGAGCCCTCCAACAATGGTCCCCCACTGCAAAACCCTCAAACTGAACAATTTTCTACACACACACACAAATACCTTCATAATAACCCCAAATTATATGAGTATTCATAGTACCTGGTTTTAACATTGCACCAAAGAAAGAGGTGCAGAAGAACATGGAAACATGGGAGAGACTGTCTTGAATCATCAGCAGCATGCCTCTCCAACCCCCTTGCCATGGCCATACGGCATAGAGAGAAAATCTGTGTGCTTGATGAAGAGCAAGTACAGTGATAGAGGGACTTTGCTTTGGAGTTCAATGTTGCCTTGTCAGAGCAAAAAGCAAACCAGTACAGAATTCAGCCAACACTCATCATGTCAGCATTTAGGCCAACCCTTACAAGAAAGAAAGAATCTATTCCAGTAGTCATAAATTGTCTTATGGTTAGTTCCACCACCATGGGCTAAAGTGGTCTGGGGTCCTAAAGAAATTTAAAAGGCTGTATAGGCCACAAGGACCACAATTCATGGGCAAGTACTGGTGCAGTTCTGGGCTCAGAGCCAGGGGACTTGGAGTGCCTGTGATCTAGTGAGACACCAGCTGGGACAGCCAAGGGAATGCTTGTATCAGTCCCAGACAGTGTAGCTCACAGCTCCAGGAGAGACTCCTTTTTGTCTGCTAGAAGAGAGGAAAGGAAAGAGTTAAGAGGACTTTGTCTTGAAACATGGGTACCAGTTTAGGCACAGCAGAATAGAGCACCAGGCAGAGGTCTTAAATGGGCCTCCATTTAAGTCCTAGCTTTTAGATGACGTTTCTAGACACAGCTGAGCCAAGGAAATCTGCTGCCTTGAAAAGAAGAACCTAGTCCTGGCAAGATTCATCACCTTTTGACTAAGGAGCACTGGGTCTCAAAATAGTCATCAGTGGTAACCAGGTGGTACTTGCCATAGGCCTTTGGTGAGAACAAGGGCCATGCTGGCTGCAGATGGGACCCAGCATATTCTCAGTTTAGTGGCCATGGTGAGAAACTCCTGCTGTAGGAAAGAAGATGGAAAATTAGGAGGAACCAGCTTGGCCACAGTGGGCTAGCGCCAAGAGAAACTTTGGAAACTATATAAACACCTGGAAAAGTTTGTATAATTTCTTCAATGATCCACCCAGTGGTAGTGGCTGTGTGGCACACAGAGAAAATCTGAATGCTTTGTAAAGAGAGAGCACAATAATAGTGGAACTTTGACCCACTGAGTATCAATGAAGAAATTAAGAAAAAAATTAAAAATTTCTGGTAAACAAATAAAAATGGAAACATGACATGCTCAAATTTATGGGGTACAGCAAAAGAAGTAACAAGAGGAAAGTTTATAACAATAAGTGCCCACATTTAAAAATTAGAAAATCTTCAAATAAACAACCTAAATATGCATCCTAAAGAACTACAAAAGCAAGAGTCAACCAAACCCTGAATTAATAGAAGAAAATATATAACAAAGATTAGAGCAGAAATAAATGAAATTCAAACAAAAAAAGTACGAAATATCAAAGAAATAAAAAGTCTTTTCAAAAAGATAAACAAAATCAACAAATATTTAGTTAGACTAAGAAGAAATGAGAGAAGACTGAAATAAATAAAATCAGGGATAAAAAAAGAGACATTACAACTGATTCCACACACATTCAATGGATACTTAGAAACTACTTTGAGCAACAATCTGCTGATAAATGGGAAAACCTAAAAGAAATGGATAAATTCCTAGAAACACACAATCTACCCAGA